>QRFJ01000005.1:4803650-4816150 GCA_006176705.1 Cocos nucifera | reverse complement strand
AAGTCTTATCAGAAATAGAACTCTTTAATTAATTAGGCTCATCGTAATTGATTTAGAACTTAACCCAATGAGTTAAACCTAACTAAGTGATAATTAGGCCAACTTAGAAGTTAAATCTAACATTCTTCCATTTAGCCTATATTATAACTTAAAATTAACTCTTTAGTTTTGCCAAAATATTTCAAATAAATATATATATATATATATATATATATTAATTTTTAAAATAACAATCCAGAATCAAAATTTTTTAAAATTGAAGCGATAAGTGTGCACTTATTTTATAAAAAAAATTATCCAATTATCTATTCCTTGAAGATCCTTTATACCTTGATTAAGTAAAAATCATTAATGCAAATCATGATAGTTATATATCTTAATTGACATACTTTCTTCCACGTATCATGATATCAATAATTCTCACTTAATCCAGTCTTATATGCTGAAATACATAGGCTATTAAAAATCATAATACCTACAATAATGGTCCCACTATTATATCATATAAATGGTACTTTTATTTACTTTAATTTTGATAAAAATCAACCATAATATATATAAATAATAATTAAATAGAAATAATAGCAGTCATCAAATCATTAAGAGATCTCAAAATAAGTATTTATTATAAATTAAATATTTTAATGATAAATGTCCATAACTTTTACATGCTCTTTAAAATTTTTGGACATTAAAGCTTTCATTAAAGGATCAGCTATCATACAAATAGTATCAATAAAATTAATAAACACTTGATGACTACTAATTTTTTTATTTATAGTAAGATACTTAATATCAATGTGCTTATTTGTATTGGTCATCTTGCTACTGTTAGAGAAGCAAATTGTAGCAGAATTATCACAATAAATTTTTAGTGGCTTAAAAATAGAATTTATAACTCCAAGTCTTGAGATGAATTTTCTTAGCCTTAAAGTATGTGAGGAAGCCTCGTAATAACTTATATATTTAGCTTTCATAATAAAGCAGATAATAATATGATATTTTGCGCTCCTCCATGATATTACTCCACCAGCTAATAGGAAGATATAATCTGATGTGGACTTTCTACTATCAAGACAACTAGCATAATCTACATCTGAATAATGGATCACTTCAAACTAATCAGTCATCCCATAAGTAAATATATAGTCTTTAATTTCTCAAAGATATCATTTCACCTTCTTGGCAGCTTTTCAATGATCCATACCTGGATCACTTTGATATCTATCAAGTATTTTTAAAGCAAAACTAGTATCAGGATGAATACATACTTGAGCATACATCAGACTACCCATTGTAGAAACATATGATATATTCTTCATCTGATTTCTCTTAATTTTATTTTTAGGATACTAAAATTTATTAAATTTATCACCCATAATAATTGGCACTTTACTTGATGAGCAGCTTGATATTCTAAATCTTTATAGGATCCTAGTAATATAATTCCTCTAAGATAAATCAAGTAATCTCTTATTCCTATCATGATGAATTTCTATACCAAGAACATAAAAAGTATCTTTCATATCTTTCATGTCAAAATGTTCCGAGAGAAAACTTTTAGTTTCATGCAAGTGATCCAAATCATTGCTGGCTAGTAAGATATCATCCATATATAGTATCAAAAATATAAACTTACTTTCATTCACTTTCAAATATATATATTGATCAGTAATATTTTTTTTAAACCTGAAGAAAGCAATGATATGATTGAACTTTAAGTACCATTATTTGAAAGCTTGTTTAAGACCATATATAGATTTCTTTAATTTACATACCAACCTTTTATTTTTTTGTACTAAAAAATCCTTCGAGCTATTTCATATATACTTCTTCCTTTAAATTTTCATTCAAAAACGTAGTCTAGACATCCATTTAATGTAGCTCTAAATCAAAATAAGCTACTAATGCCATAATGATTCTAAATGAATTCTTTCTAGAAATAAAAAAAAATATTTCATGATAATCAATGTCTTTCTTTTGAGTGAATTTTTTGCTATAAATCTAGCCTTATATCTCTTGATATTGCCTTTGGGATCCTATTTGATCTTAAAAATTTATTTATAACCTACAGGCTTAAATTCTTGAGGCAATTCAACAAGTTCTCAGACTTGATTTTTATTCATGAATTTTATCTCATCTTTCATGGCATCTGATTAAAGTTCAGAATCATTGCTTTTCATAGCATCTTTAAATAAAACTGGATCATCCTTCCTTCCAATATCATAATCATATTCTTATAAATAAATAACATAATTATCTAAAGTAGTCGATCTTCTAACTTTAGTAGATCTCTATAATATTTTAGATTTAGTATTATTATAATTATTTTCTATCGAATCAGATTTATTGATAGTCTGTTCAGAAAGTGGTGTATCAATTATCTGTTAATGTTCTATAATTTTAGATTGAGCAAGTTCAAATAAAATATCTCTAGATATTACGTTAATAAAAAAAGATTCTCTTATTTTCTATAATATCGTATTATGTGGTGTACCACTCTCACTATTTTTACCATCCTTAATGAACCTAACAATTTCAGTTTCAACAATTTTAATGGTGTGTGATAGATAATAAAATCTAAAATCTTATGACCTTTCTAGATATTCAATAAAATAATAACTAACTATTTTGGGATCCAATTTCTTTTTTTATAGGTTATATAATCAAGCCTTTGCAGAATAACCTCAAATATGTAAATGCCCTAAACTTAGTTTTCTATCCATCCATTGCTCAAAAGGAGTTTTAGGAACAGTCTTACTAGATACCCAATTTAAGATATACATAGCAATTTTTAAGGCTTCTCTTCATAATTTCAAGGATAATGAGGATTTTCTAACCATACTCTTCACCATGTCCATCAAGGTATGATTATACTTTTTAGCTATACTATTTTTTAAAGATTTTCTGATATAGTATACTATGCTACAATATCATACTGTTCAAAAAATTTGATAAATAATCATGGATTATGGTCAGATTTATCATATCTATCATAGTATTCACCGTTCCTATCAGATCTCACAATCTTAATTTTTCTATCTAATTGATTTTTTACTTCAGCTTTGTACACCTTAAAGACTTTCAAAGCTTCAAATATTTTATGCAATAGAAAATATAAGCATAACGTGAGAAATCATCAATAAAGATAATAAAATATCTTTATCCTTCAAAATAAGATATAAAATAGCCATAAATATTAGTATGCATCAATTCTAAAAGTCGTTGACTTCTAATGGCATGCTTTTTATGATTTTTAATTTATTTATTTTAATGCAATCAATGCACATACCAAAATTACTAAAATATAGATTTGATAAAATATTTTTCTTAACCAATCTAGTTATCCTTTCTTTTGATATGTGACCTAATTGCTTATACCATAATATTGAAAAACTCCTATTTACAATACCATACTTTATTCCGACATTGATATTTAAAATAAGTAAGATTGTCCAAAAGAAGAATCCAAATTTAATTTATATAATTCATTGCACAATATTCCAGTACCAATCAAAATAAATTTTTTTATTAATTTAAAACTTGAATTTACTAAAGTAAATAAAAAATCTTCTAAATCAAGTTTTGATAAAGACATTAAATTTCTAGATACTGAAAAATATAAAAAATATTATGTAGATCTAATTAGAATCTGGTATCTATGATAAGTCTGTAGATTCTGACTGTAATGACCTTAAACTTCATCCATTTTTTTATAAAGATCCACCGCTCTCTATTATTTAGTTTTCGACTTGAAAGAAATCTTTGCATTTAATTAAAAATATGAATTGCAGCATCCGAATCAATCCATCATTTATTACAAGGAACATCAATAAAATTAATTCTGAAACAAACAAGTGATAAGAGAATATCCTTCTTTTCGAACTTTTTTTTCTCATAATCCTTCTTGATATGTCCCTCCTTTTTGTAGAAAAAATATTTTAATTTATATAAAACTTTTATTAGTGGATTATTGGATCCTTTATTTTCTTTCTTCACTATAAGAAATAAGGGCTTTAGTTGCGGTCAAAATCGCTAGTAAAAATAAGAAAAACCATTGGTAAAAGATTTTTCAGTGATTTTTTGGACCGCTACTATGCTGCTGGGAAAACTGCCATCACTGTTGTATTTTAAGATTTTACCAGCGATTATGACTGCTGATAAAAGGTAAGACTTTTCCCAGTGGTTATGACCACCGAAAAAAAGTAAACTTTTGCCAGCAGTTTTTATGTTGACTACTGAAAAAACAAAGCATATCCCAGCGGCTAAAACTACTGGGCAAAGATCGAAAAACTTCCCCGCAGTCATTTATGACTGCTGGGATTGTTTTGGCAGCATTTCTAGCTGCAAGAATTTTAACTATTGAAAAAATTTTAATTTTATAGTAGCGGTTTTGACTACTGGGAATATGCATTTAGCAACACTTTGATCACTGGATATATATATTTAGCAAAGAATATGACCACTGCCAATAACCTGGTAACAATGAATATGACCACTGGCAATGCGCTATATATATTTTTTAAAAAAATAAAAAATTTAATAACTTGAATACATGCATACATAGTATTCCTCTTTTCAGTTGCATTTTAAAGGCACCTGATATACTCAAAATAAGTAATGAGTCTTTGAATTCAAATTTTGCAGATGATTAGAATTAGATACTCTTTCATAAAGCAAATAAAAGTTTATAGGAAGAAGAGCTTTTTATGTAACAAAACTAACAGTCATAAAAGTAGAAATTTTCTAAATAAAGTTATAGACATATCCTTTAAGATTTAGATTAAAAAAAAAAAAAATCTATCATCCCAAGAAGACAAAAAAAAAAAAAGACTATGTACATAATGATGAGGAGCTTTGCATCATTTCTGGGCAAGTTTAATCTGTAAAAAAAAAAAAATGAAAAGCCTAATTAGCCCATAAGTAAATAATATATAAGAGTAATAAAATTAATCTAAAAAAGATAGGTAAGAAACTGTGATACATACAAAAGTAGAGAGCCATGCAATTATTGATCCAATAGCATCACCAATAACTTACTGCACTCCATCAGTCCGGATCAACGGCTCATTTTGTACCCTTATAAAATCAATATAAATCTTTCAAAATTCAGTTCCTAGAATAGTATTACCCACCATCTTAGATGGATTTTTACTTATGAGCATTCCGCGTGCCACCTCGGTTTTGTATGGCCATCTTGAACTCTTCAAGATGACCTCATTTTCTTCCTATAGATAGAATGTTCAATTTATAAATATAATATGAACACAAAGCAAATAAATATGAAATATATGAAAAAAGTAATAGGAAATAATCAATTTATCTTAATGGGGCAAGCTTGTTGGGACCTTGCTCTTTTATCCCGACTCTTCTGTAATTAAGTGAAGAATATAATCCATAACGAGAATTAGATTCATTCAATATCGGTATAAGTAAACAAAATGTGCTATAGGAGCAAGCAATAAAACAATATAGGAAGTAACTACATAAGTTATAAAGATTATGAAAATAAGCAATGGGATGCTGAGGCCATTAATTGTTGACAAACTTAGAGACAATATTCAACTCCGACGTATGTCAGACTGGAGGATGGATGTTGATTTCAATCACAGGGTATCAAAAAATCTTCAACGTTGGTGTCTGCTGTAAAGGATTTTTTATCAATCGATCCAACTGCTGGTTGGGGATATTATGGTTTTCAATTACTTTGTCTTTCTCCCAGCAATCCATTCTTCACAGACTTATATCTTTGTTTGGCACAATATATGCAGATTTTT
Source organism: Cocos nucifera (assembly GCA_006176705.1). Taxonomy (NCBI): domain Eukaryota; kingdom Viridiplantae; phylum Streptophyta; class Magnoliopsida; order Arecales; family Arecaceae; genus Cocos; species Cocos nucifera. Next base: position 4,810,373 of record QRFJ01000005.1, on the reverse strand, counting down.
ACTGAGGAATTATATTTACAAATGGCTAACTATCACTGTATCCAGAAGACAGCATACCTGCACCGTCCTCTGCCACAGAGTCATGCTATTTACAGAGGTTGCTGTATTTGTTCTGTCCATTAGTTTTGGAGCAGCATGCAGTTTCAGATTTTCTTCTCTATATCAACAAGTTTATCATTATTCAACTCATCACTTGGAGCTATAGGTTATACTATAAATCATTTCACAGCAAAAAATAGTTTACACAACTACAAATAACAGAACATAACTACAAATAACCATCATTGAGGAAGGGATTTTTGGTGCAAACTTCCAAACCTCTTTTCAGTGGCTTCTGTGGTGGATGACAACTGCTAGCATGCCCAAGATGCAAATACTACAACACTCATGCCATATGAAGAAAGCTTGAGTTCTCAGTCATGATTCAGGGCTTAGAAATGTGAGCATTTGCTTGTTTAAATACCAATATGTAGGAATCAAATCGCCCACCACCCTTCTAAAAATCCATTACATCAAGCATGTGCAAGTGAAGCTATTAGAATTGCATCAAACCCAACTTCAAATCAAAGTCACCAACGATTTTTTACGGTACAAGATACCAAACAAGAACAAAAAAAAAAAAAAACAAAACAAAACAAAATGAATCAAGAAAGCAATCAAGGACGATTAATGCAGAAAGGAAACAGGTAAAGATCAGGCATAATCTACTAAACTTTCATTAAGAAGAGAACAATTTACTATTCGAGATTCATGGTGGAGTAGCTAGAAATAAGATCAACCTTTCAAACCCTAGAAAGCTTCTTTTGAGGACCGTGAAGAAGGGAACCAGCGGTCAAAGCCAGGGGCTGAGCTCTCCTTCCACCTCCTGGGAATACAAAAGAAAGTGGGAACAGGAGTTGGGATCCAGGTGGGATACGGAAGAGGCGCAGAAGAGGAAGCTGGGAAGGGACGTGCGGAAAGACAAAAAAAATTCATGCTGAGAAGAGGAAGGGACGTGCGTGTGCAAAGTAAGGATATTTTGGGTTTTAGCTACGATTATGTATATCTTCCCTGCGGTTTAAAAACATCGTGATTTTATTCAATGATTTTACATGACCGTTGGGAAACATAAGACACTTCTACGAAAAGATAAGATATTTCCAGTGGCTTGATTTGGCCATTGATAAAAAAAAAATTTTCTTCCAGCGGTATAACGCGATCGCTAGTAAAAGTAAGACTTTTTCCAATGATTTGATCAGATCGCTGAAAAAAAAAAAAAATTTTCTAACGATTGAACCGACCATCGGAAAAAGTAAAACTTTGCCAGCAGATTCTAAAAAATGCTACCTAAAATCTATTTTAACAGCCATTTTTTATATCCACCGGTAAAAAAAGTGCTGCTGAATCTTTTTTTTTCTTATAATGCTTCACCTTCTTTCTTTTAGGACGTTCTTGTGAAACTATATGAACAACTGAGATCCTTTCTTGTTTCAATTTTTCTTCCTCTTACACACTCGGAAAGATAAGTTTATTCATTGACCATGATTTTTCGTGTGTATTGTAGTAATTCTTAAATTGCATAAACTAGGATGGAAGAGAATTGAGAACAAATTAAACAAAAAAATTTTTAGATACCGTCATATCCAAATCATTTATTTTTTTAGCTATATCATGCATTTTCATAATGTGCTTCTATACTTTAGAAAATTCATTATATTTCATAGAGGTTAATTTGTTCATTAGGATACCAGCTAAGACTTTATTTGATCTGGTAAACTATTATTCTATAGAGAAAAGATACTCGAAGACTAATTCATTATCTGAAACAGATCTCCTAATATCTCTTACTATAAAATTTTTAATAATCATGAGAGATAATCTATTAGAATATTCTCACTTTTCACATAATTTCTATGTTCAAGAGAACTAGTGGGGGTAAGTGGATCTGGCTGAGGCTTACGAAAGGCCAAATCTAAATCTAAGCATCCTAAGATAATGAGAAGCTGCTTGTGCCAATCAGGATAATTCGATCCATTTAGTATGAAAATGTTAGATAGATGCGATTAGAGTGAAGTGAAATCATAGCTGTAAATAACAGAACATACTTCCAATTACCATCATGATGCAGATTCTATACAATTCTACTAATAATACTTATTATACAATTATAAAACATCTTTAGGCAAGAATCATAGCATATAGTAAATATCGCAACTAATTTAATAATAAATTTACATATAATAAATAATGCCAAAACATGCATCACATTAATCATAACCAACAATAATATGAAATTATAAGTAAGAACAATAATTATAGCACATACACATAATTCATGTTTAAACAATGATCCATCATATTAGTTATACTTTTAATGGTTAATTAACATGATTATAAAAATCTAAGGTTATTCCCACCATTGGATGTAGAACTTCCATCTTTATGTAATTCAAATTAGTCAATCTTTTACTATTAATTTTATATCAAATTACCATCATCTTTAGATTTACTGTAATAAATATAATTTTATATAATTTTAGAACTGTAATGAGAGAAAATCATTAGCCCTCAATGCCTCAGCTATCCAAGATCCATAGAGTGCCCCAGGCCCTTTGGGGCTACGCGAAAATATAATTGAAAGTATAATAGCGAGCAAAATTATTAATTAAATAATTTAATTACTTAAATATTTTATTTTATATTAAAAACTTAACCATAATATTTTTCAAACCATCATAAATCTAATGATTAAAAAATCTCTCAAATCGGATAAAAAAATGAGCAAATTTTAATAATAAAAGACTTAACCATAAATAACAGACATATAGGGCCTTTTCTATAAAATAACAACTTTAAAGCTATTTAGAAAATCGGTAGGGCCTTCATGTAATTTATTAATTTATTAGAGACTAAATTACAAAACTACCCTAAAGGATTAAATTGCAAAACTGTCCTAAAAATTTTTTTAGAATTTAAACTTTTTAGGGGCTTAATTGCAAAATAGGTTTGATTTAAACTAGGTTTGGGTCCAATCCAAAGCTTTAATGGATCTGACCCGAAACCCAAAAACCCAATTGGAAATAATGGGTTTGGGTCTGGATTTGAACTCGAAAAGATTTTTATTTTTATTTTATTTTATTTCCCTAATCGAGAGAAAAAACCCTTCTCTCTCATGCCATATAGGCGGCCGACCGGCCGCCCCAATCTTCCCTGACCGTCGCCCTCTGCTACCACTATAGGCGGCAAGGATTATCGCTATGGCTGCCGGCTCCTATCGAAACATCGTCGGTCACTGTGGTAGCACTGAGACATGGCGAGTAGCATGGATTGCTGCTGCCGCTGTGCTCTACTGCTGCCTTCCAAGCTCTTGCTGGCCCTTTTTCAGGTTGAATTGGGGGGTCATCGTCGGCTCCTGCTACCCATGGTCCTCTTTGCCACCTCCTTATGCTGTGGCAAAAGTCGAGAACCATGGTCACACAATCTACGGGTGGGGGAGATAGCTGCTACCACCGCCATCGAGAGGCAGCAACGGCCGCAACTTCGACCTATCGCCGACATGGCCGCAGCCGTGGTTGCTGCCCTGTTCGCCTAAAAGTATGGGTCGGCTAGTGCGGTCGACCCCAAAATTCTTTTTTTTAGTTTTTAAAAATTAAGAAAGTGTAATTTAATTTTCTTAAGTCTTAATTAATTATATAAAATTATAAAATCATGCTTTTTTTAAAAATAAACTAAAATTTGTTGAAAAATTTTTTACATGAATACGAAGTATGGATCCTGAACTCTGATACCACATGTTAGATAATTTAATCTTTTATGCCTAGATCGTGCTTCGATATTCATGCAAAATCAAAATAAATCATATCTTGCACCATCGTCATGATGATCTGTATCCCGTAGAGCATCTGATCTTTCTTCCATAGATGATTGATCTTCTCTCTCCTCACCCTCCACCTTAATGCAGATGATCGATGTGAATCGTCATACCCTCCTAAGAGTTAGAGAAAAGGGATCAGGCCATCTTTATTTTTTTCCTGTACTTATCTTATCATATCAAAAGACTTATTCTTAATTAAAGTAGAAATTTTAGTATAAGTCTTATCAGAAATAAAATTCTTTAATTAATTATGCTTACTATAATTGATTCAGGACATGACCCAATAAATTAAACCTAAGTGACAATTGGACCATATTAGAAGTTAAATCTAACAAGATGGAGATGGAGGAGGAGGGGTGGGATGTAGATAAAGGAGGAGGAGGAAAGGAGGGGCAAAATACTAATAGAGATGGAAAAGGGGTAGGGCACAGATTGAGGAGCAGGAGGGATGGAAGCACAAACGAAGGAGGATAGGTGGAGGGTGAGCTGCCGGTGAAGGAAGAGGAGAACGAAGGGTAGAGCGCATATGGAGATGGAGGGGCACTACCACCAACTCCACTCCCTTCTCTCCTCCCTCTCAGCCATTATTACTTACCAGATATTTTTTCTTTCAAAAAAATAAAAAAAAGGTTGGTAATAAAATATTGATTTTAAAAAATTAAAACTAGAAGCTGATAAAATTTGTTGCTAATCTATTAGGAACAAAATGCGTAGGTACCCTAATCTAGTGGATGGCCCATATGTCTTAGAACTTTTTATAAAATATTAGAGAGAAGCATCATGGCGAATACCAAAATAAAATCTCAAGTTCTTTTCCACCTTGTTCCTTCTTAACCGGTCAAAACTACTTTCCTTTTTTATAATATTATGTATCCTTTCATTTGCCTGTATAGAATCATATATTTGGCAAATTAATATATGATTTCCAATCTATTTTTATCTTTACAATATTAAAATTCATTGCTTGATAAGATGGAATCTCATGTTACTAATGATTTTTTCTTCATCAATTATTCATGTAAAAAAAAAAAAACAACCTCTTTGAGTCAAGGGTATTCTTGTATTTTTTTCAATCCATTAATGGTATTAGGATCGATCTTGATAGACAATTGAGCCATGTTGTAATAAATTTGAAATTTTGGTGGCTAATTGGTAGTTTTAAACTTTTGGGATGTAGGTGTAAATAGCTCAAAATTGAAGAGATGTGGGTGTAATTTTTTCTAATGATTTGTTATATTGCTATATTATATTTTAAAAATAGATAACAAAAGAGAAGAAAAATCATATCTCATGCATCATACAAGTTATATACTAGTTGTCGATATAACAAGTAATAGCTAGTTGCGAGTCATATATACGCATGATGCTTATAAAATAAATATCAAATATTTGTCTATAGAGATAAATATAAAATTCATAATTGATGATGTTAAAGGGGCTATTTGTTTACCTACAATATAACTATAAGTTATAAGTGAAAAATACTATAATTGAAAGTGTAGTTATACAAAGTATTATTAATCTAGTTGTCTATATATAATTAAAAAATCAAAAGTAACCAATATTGTTTGGTTGTGTTGTGAGTAAGATCGCTCTCGTCGAAGTTTAGTAAGATCTAACCTTGTTAATTCTCCAATAATACCATCTAGATTCAAGGTGCAATCTAATCTGAGGTTCAATCAAGTCAGTCTCTTGGTCCAGTTGAGCACCAAAAGATCGACCCCTATATTCGACTATCAATTGAGGGTAGCTCATCCCAGAAGTAACTATAACTTTCAGTTGATATCCGAACTTTATGATAGCCAAATATCTTTATCCTGACCTTCAACTCAGGCCAGATAATAGTGTCGTCATATCAGCAAATTTCATTAAAATTCGATCTTGAACTTTGTTGGATGAGTTTTAGCAAGGATATTCAATATTTGTCTGGCTTTGACCTTGAACTCAAGATAGGCAACAGCCACTCCACAATGTCAAGTATTTCAATAATATCCGACCTCGACTATTAACTATCCTTAGATACTAGCCGAACTTTATCAAAACGACTGAGGCAACTTCATCGTAGTTTCAATTAAAGAATCTAACATGCTTTTGGATCCCTATTTTGGCCAATCTTGATATCTCAATTATGGAGCTGGCTCTCTAGTTAGTTCTTTCCGACCTTATCACTAGCCGACCTTGAAGATAACCAAGCTTCTAAGAGCAGTTGAAGCAGTTTTATTACAATTCAAATCAGAAATCTGATCTACAAGTTTATTACTCCTAGTCTAAAGACTAATTTTTAAGTTCAGTTCATTTGACATGAAGCTCCAACAGCATAACCTCAGATCAAATACTGACTCATGGCCAAGCTTGAAAGTATCTGGCCTTTTATCTAAGCTTTAATAAATAATAACCAACCATTAGCAAATGGAGATAACTGATAGCCCACTCTCCATAATAAATTCTGAGCAGTCTGAATGGCCCACTTATATTCAGTTATAGCAGTCATTACCAGTTTGTTATAGGCTCTATTTATAAATAAGACCCTCCAAATATACTTTCTTTTGAAAGCACTCTTCTCAGTTTCTAATCTCTTGAGTACTCCATTATTATTAGCTAGATGACTAACTTAATTATCGGAGGGTTTACACCAAAGCCACCTATCTTTAGCTAGGACTTTATCTTGCAAGTTCCACCAGCTACATCCTAACTTCCACCTCCAGCAATCTCCGACGGCCATCCATTTTCTGCACCAACAAGTTGTATGATGCTAAAAAGATATAGTAACTCCATAAGCAAAATAATAAAGTTATCCCCACTAAAAATGGTCATTTCAAAAATAATATATCATAACAATTAGATATAATATTGTGATCATGAATACATTT
>QRFJ01000005.1:4594292-4803640 GCA_006176705.1 Cocos nucifera | reverse complement strand
GTATTTCAATAATATCCGACCTCGACTATTAACTATCCTTAGATACTAGCCGAACTTTATCAAAACGACTGAGGCAACTTCATCGTAGTTTCAATTAAAGAATCTAACATGCTTTTGGATCCCTATTTTGGCCAATCTTGATATCTCAATTATGGAGCTGGCTCTCTAGTTAGTTCTTTCCGACCTTATCACTAGCCGACCTTGAAGATAACCAAGCTTCTAAGAGCAGTTGAAGCAGTTTTATTACAATTCAAATCAGAAATCTGATCTACAAGTTTATTACTCCTAGTCTAAAGACTAATTTTTAAGTTCAGTTCATTTGACATGAAGCTCCAACAGCATAACCTCAGATCAAATACTGACTCATGGCCAAGCTTGAAAGTATCTGGCCTTTTATCTAAGCTTTAATAAATAATAACCAACCATTAGCAAATGGAGATAACTGATAGCCCACTCTCCATAATAAATTCTGAGCAGTCTGAATGGCCCACTTATATTCAGTTATAGCAGTCATTACCAGTTTGTTATAGGCTCTATTTATAAATAAGACCCTCCAAATATACTTTCTTTTGAAAGCACTCTTCTCAGTTTCTAATCTCTTGAGTACTCCATTATTATTAGCTAGATGACTAACTTAATTATCGGAGGGTTTACACCAAAGCCACCTATCTTTAGCTAGGACTTTATCTTGCAAGTTCCACCAGCTACATCCTAACTTCCACCTCCAGCAATCTCCGACGGCCATCCATTTTCTGCACCAACAAGTTGTATGATGCTAAAAAGATATAGTAACTCCATAAGGAAGATCTTATCTCCTATTGACGTAGACTTTGAAGCTCGGGGGAGATCTTATCTTCGATCGAGATTGAAGGAGATCTTATCTTCTATTGGACGTTAAGATTTTGAAGCTCAGAGGAGATCTTATCTCCAACCGAGGTTGAAGGAGATCTTATCTCCTATTGATGTAGACTTTGAAACTCGAAGAAGATCTTATCTCCAGTCGAAATTGAAGGATATCTTATCTTCTGTTGACGTAGACGCTTGAAAAAAATCTTATCTCCGATCGAGATTGAAGAAGATCTTATCTTCTGTTGATGTAGATGCTCGAAGGAGATCTTATCTCTGACTGAGATTAAAGAAGATCTTATCTCCTGTTGATGTAAACTTTGAAGCTTGAGAGAGATCTTATCTCCAGCCGAGGTTGAAGGACTTCGATTTGCTCATGTCCTCCTTCTGTTTTTAATATGGCCACTATTGATTGCTTCTTTTCTATCATCACATAGTTTTTGCATCAAGAAACAATAATATTAAAATAGAGAAGTTTTATTGAAGAAAAATTACTGGTAGTACATCCTTAGATTTTCTAAGTTCCAAGGTCGTAGGAGCATTGTTCCTCTGAGCTCCTTCAGACGATAAGTTTCGGACCGAACGACCTCCTCTACTTCATACGGACCTTCCTAATTTGGGGCAAGCTTCTCCAGACTCTAAGACTGAGAGATGGTGGCTCGTCGAAGTACTAAATTTCCTAAAAATAGGATTGATGATGTCGAGAGGTGGCCGATCTCCTTGTTGTTCCTCCTTTATTGATGGTTCTGGCTATGGCAGCACCCTTAGTCGATCTTCTCTTACTTCAGACTGACGTCTAAGGAATCGACCCAGCCAGCCTCTCCAGATGAGCTTCTCGATTTTGTCTCAAAGCTGAATGCATTCTTCAGTATCGTGGCTATGGTCATGATGTTAGAGGCAGTACTTGCTTCGATCGTACTTATTTGGGAGAGATCGTAATTCTTCTGATCTTGGTAGCTGATTCTTAATTTTCATCAGAACTTGAGTTTTAGGAGCATCAAGGAGAGCGTAGTTGCAAAACCTTTCGGAGGGAGAACTTTTTCGCGCCCTTCTATCAGAGATTCTTTGATGATGAGCTCGAGGAAGAGTTTGGGCTCGCTTGTGCTCGGAAGGAGTTCATGAGCACGGTCGAACTTCATTCAGCCCTCCATCAGCCATGGGTTTATTAAACTCATCCATCTGCCGCTCTCCTATGGCTTCTTCATCCTTCAACTTGGAGACTTCTTCCATACGGACATATCTTTCAGCTCGGACTAGCAGATCGACAAAATTTTTAGGATATTTCTTCTTCAGAAAGAGCAATAAATTATTCTTCTAAAGGCCATCCTTGAGTGCGGCTATCACAACTGATTGATCCAAATTTTGGACCTCCAACATAGCAGCATTAAATCGGATGATATAAGTTTGGATGGATTCTTCCTCCTACTTGATGTTCATCAGAAAATTCAAACCTCGACGCGGACGTCGGTTGCTGATGAAGTGAGCTACAAACTAATGGCTCATCTGATCAAAGAAGAAGATCGTACCCTACTTCAACATCGAGTACTAATTTTTTGCTGATTTCTTTAAAGTAGATGGAAAAGCTCAGCATAATATGGTGTCTGGTGCGCCATGGAGCAGCATCATAGTCCGGAAGGCTTTCAGATGATCGATCGAATCAGAGGTTCCGTCGTAGCTTTCAAGTTGGGAAAGCTTAAAGTTTGGTGGAATGGGCTCTTGCATAATTATGAGAGAAAAAGAAGGATCGATGCAGACGTCGTCATGGAAAGCCGGGGCAACGTGGTAAAGTTTTTCAATTTATCAGTCCATCTTTCATAGTCTGTGATTGAGGACGTCGTTTTGATCACAGATCTTGGATGGCTTCTAATTGTAGATGGAGAAGATCTCTTTTAGAGAAGAATCATGATTCGAACATGGATCCTCTGCTCTCTATTTTCTCTTCCTAAGGGCGATGGCTATGCTAGACCAAATACTCTTCCTTAGGGCCAATTTCTGACATCCTGATGATAGATTTTTTGATGGAATCACCATCGAGGGCTGCTGCATAGCCTGCACCATTTCAGTAAAGCTCTAAACCCACTGCATTAGCAAATTAAACTACTTCAGATCTACCATGGTCGTCCGTGGAGGTGGTGGTTGAAGCGCTAGTGATGAAGCAGAAATAGATTGATCTGACTCAGACCTAATGGTAGAAGCAGTAGATCTTCGAATAGTCGCCTTCTTTGGAGGCATTTCTTGGGATCGAGGAAGAGGGTGGAGATGAATCTTAAAGGAGAAGGTTGGTAGGATTGACTGAGCACTTCTTTAAGAATAAGGATACCTCAGAAATAGAGGGCCCTTCCTCTAGCATCAATTCTATTATTGTAGAATCTGATTGATGTCGGATCGAACTAGAGTCGAGGAAGACGAGGTCACCGTCGGTGACCTGCAAAATAAAGCCCATTCAGAGTCGATGGTGGTGGCTTTGGTAGGATCCTCCAACGATCAAGTCAGCTCTTTTGGCCAACAAAAATGGAGTACTCAAAAAAGAGTTTGGTAGAGTTTTAGGAAGGAGAAGAGAGCTTAGAGAAAATATATCTGAAGGATCCCATTTTATAGACGGAGCTTATAGCGGATTGATAGTGACAGCTGCAGCCATCTGGTAGCGGGCCACTCGAGGTCTGGTTGAGTCTATCACGAAGGGGGCACCGTCTGTAGCATCGTCTGTAGCAAACTGATGGTGACAGCCATCGCCGCCCGATAGTGGGTCACTGTCATTTGCAGCAGACTGATAATGACGACCACAATCATCCGATACTGAGCCGCTCGAAGCCGCATGGAGGGATGAAGAGCTTTGACGTATGTCAATTTCAGAAGAGTTCGGACTTCCAAAGAAAATATGGCTAGAGAAGATCATCTGAGAGGAACACTAGCTGAAGGAGGAGTCTAGAAGGAGTTCGGCTCCTGTAGAGATTCGACTGAAGAAGAGATACAAAAGGAGTTTGGCTCCTATAGAAGTCCGATTGAAGGAGGGATCCAAAAGAAGTTCGGCTTTCGTAGGAGTCCGACTAAAGAAGAAGTTTGGAAGAAGTTCGACTCCTATAGAAATTTAACTGAAGGAGAGATCCAGAAGAAGTTCGACTCCTGTAGAAATTCGACTAAAGAAGAGATCTGGAAGAAGTTCGACCATTGGAGAGTTCGGTTGGGGTTCGATCATTGGAGAAGTTTAGTTGGGTTCAGTCGCTAGAGGAGTTCGGCTACTGAATGAGTTCGACCGTTGGAGGAGATCGGATGGGGTTCGACCGCTGAAGGAAGAATTTTTGATTGAAGTTCTTCCGTGATTACCAATTGCATTAGGCTAAGCATCAGATTGGACTTCGGCGAGAATGAAATTTATCCTCAATAGAAGGGAACAAAAAGAAGTCTTTGCACATCAGAATGCAAGGTTAGATGGTGCCCTCCTTGCCACATGCGGCAATATACATCTGCAACAATGCTGGAACCTTGTCCTTGTGTGGGATAACATACTTCTCCATGAACTATTTACTTGGAGGAGATACAATCTTGTTCAAATGATATTTTTCACTATGCAACCCTCTCCCCTTCAACACCTACATGACCTGATGCCGAGGCATCAACCTCTTCTCTAAGCTATACGTCAGGAGCTTCGGACGGAAGGCAACTTCCACTGGCTCAAAACCAACTTTCTTTACCAATAAGGTCATCTTTGCAGACAGCATTTCCTCAGAATTCGTTAGAAATATTGGATCCTTGCGGAAGGCAGCAAAGAATTCAGCATCTGACCACCCAAAACTCTTCATGAGGCTTGGAGTTTAGCACTGAATTTGGCCTCACTGACAAGGCAGCCCAAGAGCCCACAGGAACATCCTCGAGGCTGCGGGGTATCCCCATTCTCTCGACCCGCTCCAATCAAATCTCTGATATTTTGGGGGACTTCCTGAGGATTAAATGTTGGGGACTTGCAGCAATACCCATAGCCGTCCTTTGGATCCTGAGATGTTGCACATTCCCTGCAGCAGTGAGAGGTTGGGCATGATGACTTCTTCTCAATGCTGCTATTCATGATGAAACTATGAGTTAGCGCTTAGAGGATCTTCAATGAGCTGCTCTTTGGAGCCGAGGAGGCGCGTCCAGAACTCCAACCAGGGCCTGGATTGGAGCGCTGAAGGCTGCAGCCTAAAAATAGAGGGACTTGGAAGAGGAATAGATGGGCTCAGATCAGAGTCCAGAGAAGCCCTGATCCTTGGAAGAATTCGTAACTTTTGGAGCTAGGAACTTCCTCTCGACGTCGTAAGTTGAGCCATCTTGGGTAGCTAGACACGATCTTTCTGAGACTGGCATTCGTTCGAAGCCGCGGCTTCTCAATGAATCCGAGGAAAGGCGTCTGGCTTCTTCGGTGGATTTGAAGGTGGGACGAGGGATTTGGAGGCTTTGGACAGCCTCCGGTGGAGGAGAGACCACATGAGGTATTCGACCACAAAATTCGAGGTCCGTCGAGACGATTTCTCGCCTTCACCGGCGGCGGTGGCGGAGGAGAAGAAGAGGAGGCTCATCGAGGCGGTGACGTTCTGGAGAGAGGGGAAGGAGGATATTGGTTCTCGTGCCACTACGATGCAGAGGAAGGCGGAGGAGAGCTTGGCCATCGACATCGCATACTCCCTTGCAAGAAAGTAGAGCGGCCACACTCCAGAACCCTAGGTTTTTTTATACCAAACCGTCTAATTCAATTTGCATTGTCACATCCAACCTAGGCTACCTAGCTCTGACCCTATCCGAAAGAGAGTTAATGGATAACATTAGCTTTTGCCTCTATAGGGGCTACAATGGACCCAAGCCAAGCCGAGTAACCAGAGCCTGGAGCACAACCCAATTCAAAATATTTAAACTTAAAATTTGATTAAAAATCTATCGAGCCTTAATATTAAAATTTGAATTTAAGTTAATCAAAAATAATAATAGTAATATTCATGATTGACTCAACTCAAATATTAATGAGTCATAGTTCGAGATGAAATTCTAGACATGAACATAATTTAAAAATATGATTAAAATATAATATAATATTTTAAAAATATTAAATTAATAATATATTTATAAAAAATATAATACTTTAAATATATATATTCAATTAAGCTCATGAGTCTTCAAATCAAATGTTACTATTAAAATTTTGTTCGATCACAAAGACAATATAATAGATATAATGCTTAAGTCAATAGGAGAGTGTTGGCCAATTCGATGAGAGGCGCTTATCTGCATATAAAGAAGAAGAGGAAAGCTTGCTCGATTAGCTCCAATCGAACTCTTTAATGCTTAAGCTAGGAAAGATTTTAGAATAATAGCAGTAAAGAGAAAATATGAGAGAAGATTAGAGTACTATAGTATATTGTCCTATTCTGGTCAATCTTCATCTTGACCTTCTTAGGTTGGTCATTTCACCTCAGCCTTCTCAGGTCGGCCCTAGGATCGACCTTTGTGAGCTCAACCTTGGGCTCCTCTTCCTGGCTTCTAAGGTTGGCTTTAGGAGCTCAGACTTTGCGGGCTTTGCATTGGAAGCTTAAACTTTAGGAGCCCTTTGGGAGCTCTATCTCGGTCTCCACCTCAATCTCGACCTTTATCTTGGCCTTGGGCTTAATATCGACTTCAATTTTGATAGCTTGAACCAGGTCATCATCTTGATCTTGGCCATTACTTCAGCCTTGGGCTTAGTAGCTTATCCTTTGATCATACTCTTCACTTTGACTTTGGGTTTGGTAGCTCAACCTCAGTCTCAGTGGCTTAGCCTTGGCCATTACTTTGACCTTAGCCTTCACCTCGACCATGGGCTTAATAGCTCGGCCTTAATCTTAGTAGCTCGGTTTGGGTCATCATCTCGGCTTTAGGCTTGATAGCTCATTCACGATCTTAATCTTCATTTCGGCTTTGGGCTTTCACCTCGGCCTTGGACTTGATAGCTCAATATCAATTTTGGTGGCTTGGCCTTGATCATTATCTTGACTTAGCCTTCACCTCGATCTTAGGTTTGGTAGCTTGGCCTTGATCATCATCATGGCCTTAGGTTTGGTAGCTCAACCTTGGTTTTCATCTTATTCTCAATCTTTACCTTAGTCTTTGGTTTGGTAGCTTGGCTTGGATTATCATTTTGATCTCGGCCTTCACCTAAACCTTGGGCATGGTAGCTCATTTTTTATCTTAAGCTTCACCTCGACTTTGGTCTACACCTTGGTTTCAGATTTGGTGGCTTGGCCTTAGTCTTAATGGCTTATAGATCTGCAGTCCTACAAGAAACAAGAGGAGAATAAAGGTTGAGAGTTTGAGAGTCTCACACCATAAAAGCGAAGCATGGATCCATTACAATTTGGCAGTGGAAATCAAGGAATTGCCATAATTTTCTTCCTTATTTAGGAATTCAAATCTATCATAACCTCCTTTATCTAGATCCTTCGTTTGAAATTCAAATCCATTTGAAATATCTTGCCATATGTCGATCTGTGATGGATAGATTGTTACTATCCTACATCAATACATACATGCATGCATGCATGCATATATATATATATATATATGTATATGTATGTATGTGTGTGTGTGTGTGTGTGTGTATATATATATATATATGTATGTATGTATGTATGTATGTATGTATGTATGTATGTATGTATACATATATATACATATATATACATATATGTATATATATATACATATATACATATATATATATATGTATATATATATATATATGTATATATGTATATATATATATGTATATATGTATATGTATATATATATATATATGTATATATATATGTGTATATATATATATATCGGTTAAATCAAAACTAGACTTGAATAAGGTCGATCAGATTTGGACTCAGATCCGATCAGATCAAAATTAGATAATGAGGATTCTACATTGATGATCTAAGCCGTTAGATATAATCTACTATCTCAAAAATACTTGCACACTAAAAATTATATGATTTAAAAACTCCTAGCTTTCGCATCAAGTGATTAAAAAATACATCTAATTTAATTTTATTTAGACTGTCTAATTTTTGACAATTTGATGTATAAGCTAGAAGTCTTCAAATTATATGATTTTTAAGGTGCAAGCAATTTTAAAGTAGTAGATCATATTCAATAACTTGGATCATTGATGTAAGATCTATATTATAGAGTTTTGACCAGACCGGATCTAAATCCAAATTTGATTGACTTGATTCTAGCCTAATTCTCTCTATATATATAATATTTACTAAATATCCAATATAGATTTTGTACATTCAATATAAGTAATTCTTTATGCACTACGTGTAGTGCAGCAAAATTGACATAGAGTACACTATCCAATCACATTGGACCACATAGCACAAATAATAATGGGATAGATATTTAATGCCATTCAATTTTTTTTGCATCAGATTTTTGTTAACAAAAATATCCTTTCCCTTTATAAAATGAAGAAAGAATAATATTATGACTTCTTGATGCTATATAAGATAATAGAAAGTCATAATAAGACAACAAGAGATTATAATAATCAATAAAATGTCATATAAAGATATAGAAAGTCATATATATTATTCAAAATCTTATATTTATTGATAAAAAATCATACAAGACATCAAAAAGTAATATATATTGTTGGGAATAAATCCTGCTCCTGCCAAAGTCAAGTTCGACGCCCAGCCTAATGCGGTCAATAGCCATGGAAGAGCCTCAGCGGATGCATATTAGCCGAACTCCTACATCCGGCCGAACTTCTCAGCGGTCGGACCTCAGCCAAAGTCCTTCAAACCGACCGAACTCTCAAGCGGCCGAGCTTCATACTCCCAGCGGCTGAACTCCTCAAGCGACCATTCTTTCGATCGGTCAAGCTCCTTCGGACAACCAGCACCCGAACTCCTCAGCAGTCGGCAGTGGGCCGAACTACTTAGCTGCTGAACTACTTCTGATTACTCAATCACCGAGCTTCAGTCAGACTCCTGCAAAAGCTGAACTGTCTCTGCATCGTTACGGCCAGGCGCCTGCAAGAGCCAAACTCCCCCCAAAGCTTCCTCTCGAGCCGAGCTTCTAAGGAAGCCGGACTCCTTACGGAACCCTCCAGCGATCGGGCTTATACGGAAGTCGGACTCCATGCGGATTTCTCCAACGATCGAGCTTCTAAGGAAGCCGGGCTTCCTATAGACTTCTTCAGTGGACGAGCTTCTCAATGGTGGAACTCCTTATGATGGATTACTGCAGGCGATCTCGCTACGGTTACACAGCAATAATGATCGGCATTTATCGGCAATAACGATCAGCAATAACGATCGACATTAATCAGGACAATTACGATGCTCATTAATCAAGACGGTTACAACAAGCTCCCTCTATAAAAAGGACCCTCCGGATACCCTGAGGCCAGGTTCTGAAAATCCTTTTCTCTTCCTCTATACTCTACCGAGCATTTCATTCCTATTGACGAAAACTGACTTGAGCGTCGGAGGGTCTTGCCGGAGCCACCCCCCATCGGCTCCGAGCCAGACTTTGTTTTGCAGGTCCCCGGCGGCGACCTCATCGGCGTCAACTCCGGCGGACTCCGGCGACGACCAATTTCTACATCAACAGATTGGCGCTAGAAGGAGGGCCCTACCAGCAAAGATTCCCCTCTTAAAGGAAGCCGGTGTGCCTTTGTTCTTAAAGGAGTGCTCGAGAAATCTCTCTTCCTCTTAATTCAAATTTCCTTCCAATGGAAAAAGATGCCCCCCAGGAGAGCCTCCACCCGGAGATCGGCGGCCTCCGCAGCCCGATCCCGTTCGACTCTGTCCGCTCCTACTCCAGCCCCGGTGACCTAGGCTTATTCTGCAGCCCAGCGATCGGCTGCCTCTGTGGCCTAGTCCCGTCCGGGTTCGTCCGCTACCGCTCCAGCCCCGATGGTTCAGGATCGGTCTGTGGCCGCGGTAGACGTTGAACAGTTCAACCTGCTCATCCAGCAGGATCGTGGCCTCACTGAGGCAGTTCAGGCGGTGCAGGCCATGCACCAGCAGGCCGCCGTACTAGTTCAACCGATGCAGGATTCTCCAGAGCCGTGTGGTCCAGTCCAGAGGCAATCGACATGGGCTACCCGACCTCCAATCCCCGAAAAAGGAAGGTAACAGAAGGAGAGCCCTTGTTCGGACCGCAGCTCATCCCAGGGAGAAGCTTTGCACCCATTCAGTAGGAAGACTTTGAAAATAAGAGACCGTGAAGATCTTCTGGATCGAAGGCTCTTAGAAATGAGCCGACGAATCGAAGAACTCCGCTACGCTCCCTCCTCATACGGTAATGAGATCCGAACCGACCCTCCTTTATCGCAGAAAATCATGCAGAAACCGGTCCCACCAAATTTTAAGCTCCCACAGTTCGAGAGCTATGATGGGACCACCGACCCAGTCGACCACTTGGAAGCCTTCCGGACGATGATGCTGTTCCATGAAGCGCCAGATGCCATCCTGTGCCGGGCTTTCCCCTCTACCCTTAAAGGAGCCGCTAGAAACTGGTACTCGGCGCTCAAGTCGAGTACCATCCTATCGTTCGATCAAATGAGTCAACAATTCACAGCCCATTTCGTCAATAGTCGGCGCCCACGCCGAAGTTCGGACTCCCTAATGGCCATCAGGCAGAAAGAGGGGGAATTCATTCGGGCTTTCATTTCTCGATTTAATACTGCTGCGCTAGAGGTCCGGGACATGGACCAGTCGGTCGCCATGGCCGCTCTCAAAAGCGGCCTTCAGAAGAATGACCTATTGTTCTCCCTGGAAAAGAAGCCTCCCAGGGACTTTGCCGACATGCTGGCTCGGGCCAAAAGTTATGCCCGGGCAGAGGAGGCTTTCGAGGCTAAGGATGGCGAAGTCAGCGGCAAGCGGCTAATCGACAGGCTAGATAGATCCGTCGAAGAAAGAAAGCGGACTGAAGCTCGACCGCGTTTCCGGACTCCCCCTGGTCGCGAGCAAGCCCGGACTTCTCCTCAAGCTCGAAAGCGGGGAAGCCCTGACGGAAGGACGCACCGAGGTTCTCCTCAGCGCCGAAGTTCTCCCCGACGATGATGATTTCACAACTACACCCCCCTTAACACCCCGAAGACTCAAGTTCTGATGGAGATCCGAGAACGACTTCCAAGACCAGAGAGAATGCATTCCCATCCTAACAAGTGCAATCCCAACAAGTTCTGCCTTTACCATCGCGACCACAGTCATGATACTGAGGAGTGCATTCAACTATAGGACGAGATCGAAGAGCTCATCAGGTGAGGCAGACTAAGCCGATTTCTTCGAAGACAGCCTGAGGAGAGGGAAGATCGGCCGAGAGCGCTACCACCAAGTGGGAAAAATCGATAAGAAGATCAGCCGCCCCTTGGCGTCATCAATACTATCTTAGGAGGACCTCAGCAAGGGGAAACCAGCAGGTTCAAAGGATTGATGAAGAAGCAGAGGATCATGGAGCCTGTAGCCTTCACTGAGGAGGACGGCCAAGGAATCCAATTTCCGCATAATGACACGGTTGTAGTTTCATTGAATATTGCTGACTATGATGTACGCCGCGTTCTGGTAGATAATGGAAGTTCAGCTAATGTGTTATTTTACGATGCCTTCTCAAAAATGTTCCTACCAGACGATCGATTGGGGTCGATGAATTCTCCGCTAGTTGGATTTGCTGGCAACACCATACCAGTCGAAGGTATCATAACTTTGACCGTAGCAGCAGGGCAGCACCCAAAGCGGGCCAAAGCTCGGGTCAACTTCCTAGTCGTAAAGACCCCGTCCGTCTATAATGCGATCCTCGGACGACCTGGTTTAAATGCACTTCGGGCGGTAGTGTCGACTTATTACTTGAAGATGAAGTTCCCTACGAGCTATGGGGTTGGAGAAGTCAAAGGAGACCAGGCTCTAGCAAGGTATTGTTACTCGATCGCCTTGTATAAGGGAGATCAGCCCGACCCCTGTCTTGTTGATGGACTGGACGTCCGCAACGACCTCACTGAAGAACGAGCTGAGCCTGCAGAGGACCTCGTCTCTATGTTCTTAAATGATGGAAGCTCAGAGCATATGGTGCAGATCGGCTCCAACCTGGCGGTCGAGGTTCGGGAGCAGCTCGTCGCTTTCCTTAGAAGGAACGCGGACGCCTTCGCTTGGACCCCAGCGGATATGCCAGGAATCGACGCCGAGGTCATGGAACATCGGCTGGCCGTCGACCCGAAACACCGACCGGTAAGAGAAAAACTACGCCAACATGCCCCGGAGAGACAGAAAGCGATCGCTGAAGAAGTAGATAAACTCCTCAAAGCCGAGCTAATCCGAAAAGTTCACTGCCCGACCTGGGTTTCGAATGTGGTTCTTGTCAAGAAAACAAACAACAAGTGGAGGATGTGCATCGACTTCAAAAAGTTAAACAAGGCTTGTCCAAAGGATAGCTACCCCCTGCCCAGGATCGATCAGTTGGTGGATGCAACCTCGAGTCATGAGTTCCTCACCTTTATGGACACCTTTTCTGATTACAACCAGATATGCATGGCGCCTGAAGATGAAGAAAAAACAGCCTTCATCACTAACCGAGGTCTTTATTGCTACAAGGTCATGCCTTTTGGACTCAAGAATGCAGGAGCAATGTACCAGCGTTTGGTCAATAAAATTTTCAAGGAGCAGATCGGCCGCAACATGGAGGTATACGTAGATTATATGCTCGTCAAAAGTCGAGCTTCAGCTGACCATCTAGCCGACCTTGAAGAGACCTTCAGTGCACTCAGGAAGCATAAGATGAAGCTGAACCCTACCAAATGCGTCTTTGGCGTAACCTCCGAAAAATTTCTTGGATTCATGGTGTCAAGACGTGGAATCGAGGCAAACCCCCAAAAAATCTGAGCTATTCGAGAAATGACCACTCTGAAGATGATCAAGGAAGTTCAGCGCTTGGCCGGAAGGGTGGCATCCCTAAATCATTTCGTCTCAAGGTCGGCTGAACGTTGCATGCCCTTCTTCGAGGTTCTTAGGCGACCAAAGGACTTCAGTTGGACGGTGGAGTGTCAACAAGCATTCGAGGAGCTCAAAAACTACCTCGGTGCACCCCCGCTGTTGGCAAAACCTGAACCTGGGGAAGAATTATACCTGTATCTAGCTGTCTCCTCGGTGGCCCTGGCAGCGGTCCTCGTTAAGGAAGAAGCAAAGACGCAATGGCCAATCTACTACGTGAGCCGAGTCCTAAGGGACGCGAAGACCAGATACTCTAAGATAGAAAAATTGGCTTACTATCTCGTAATTGCTGTCAGGAGGCTCCGATCTTACTTTTAGGAGCACACTATAACGGTCCTCACGGACCAACCAATAAAAGCAGTTCTTCACTGACCAGACGTTTTCGAAAGAATCGCCAAATGGGCAATCGAGCTCACGGAATTCGACATCAACTACCGACCCAGACCATCAATCAAGGCCCAGATATTGGCGGATTTTGTACTGGAATGCACCATTCCAGACGAAGCCGAGCTTGAATTAAGTAAAACAGACACAAAGGCAAGATCGAGCTTTGACGAAGTCGAACCATCGCAGCCGAATTTCCCCAAGGAAAGCATCGACCTCTCTGAAGGCTCCTGGGCTCTGCACGTAGACGGCTCATCCAACTCTACTGGAGCTGGTGCAGGGCTAGTCTTGGTTAGCCCCGAGGGAGTCATCGCTGAGTATGCACTGTGCTTCGAGTTTCCTGCTACCAACAATGAAGTCGAATATGAAGCACTGATTGCTGGATTGAAGATAGCGAAGGAGCTAAAAGTAGATCGGCTTCGAGTCTACAGTGATTTCCAACTAGTGGTCGGCCAAGTTGATGGCAACTTCGAAGCACGAGAGAAAAATATGATGAGATACCTCGGGATGGTGAAGAGTTTGACCCCAGCCTTCGGCAGTTTTGGTATCGGCATATCCCAAGGACAGAAAATGCGAGAGCCGATTTTCTCTCCAAACTGGCCACTTTGGCTCCGACCGAACTACCCAACGAAGTGTTTCTGGAAACTTTGAAGTATCCGACCATGGAGGAACCTCAGGATATCTTACAGATAGAATTCGAGCCCAGCTGGATCGACCCATTGGTCGCCTACCTTAAAGAGGGGGTTCTTCCTCACGACCGAAAAGAAGCTCGGAAGCTCAGAAATCAAGCTTCCCGCTACGTCTTATACGAAGGCAAGCTATATAAAAGATCGTACTCACTCCCCTTGTTGAGATGCCTTCGGCCTTCAGAGGCCAACCTCGCACTATGGGATGTGCACGAAGGACTTTGCGGAAGCCACATAGGAGCAAGATCTTTGTCGCAAAAGCTACTTCGACAAGGGTATTACTGGCCGACCTTATTTCACGATTCTATGGAATACGTAAAGAGGTGCGACCGCTGCCAGAAAAATGCTAGTGTGCAGAGAAGGCCGGCATCCGAACTCACTCCGCTCAATTCATCCTGACCGTTTGCGCAATAGGGAATGGACATACTCGGCCCCTTCCCAACAGCATCAGGACAGCGAAAGTTTCTCTTGGTCGCGATTGACTACTTCACCAAGTGGGTCGAAGCTGAACCACTCGCAAAAATTATCGAGGCCAAGGTACAGGACTTTGTTTGGAAGTCACTAGTTTGTCGGTTCGGCCTGTCCCGTACCCTCATAACCGACAATGGGCGATAGTTTGCCGGGGCTAGGTTCGCCGAGTTTTGTGAAGGACTAAACATCTCCCAGCGCTTCACTTCTGTGGCTCATCCGCAGGCTAATGGGGAAGCTGAGATAACCAACCGGATCTTGCTACAAGGAATCAAAGCGAGACTCGATAAGGCAAAAGGGGCCTGGGTAGACGAACTCTACCATGTCCTCTGGGCATACCGAACTACTCAGAGGGTGCCAACTAGAGAAACTTCCTTCGCTTTGGCCTTCGGCATTGAGGCAGTTATCCCGGTTGAACTTAAGCTCCCTTTTGCATGAGTTGTGGGCTTCAATGAGTAGCACAATCCCCAAGACCTCAGAGTCAACCTCGACCTTTTGGAAGAAAAGAGGGTCGAAGCTCGCATCCGGATGTCAGCCTATAAACAGAAGGTGGCTCGGTACTACAACTCCAGGGTTAAAAGTAAGACGTTCAGAGTGGGGGACTTAGTGCTCCGACGAGCCGCTGTCACTCAGCCTCAGAGTCAAGGGAAGCTCGTTCCAAATTAGGAAGGTCCGTATGAGGTGACGGAAGTTATCCGACCCAGAACCTATCGTCTGAAGGAACTCGGAGGGATAATACTTCCTCGGCCATGGAACTCAGAAAATCTGAGGAAGTATCACAAATAAATTTCCTTCAAAAATTCTTTTGCTCTGCGCTTTTGATTTTTGGCACAAGGATTACGAGATGGCACAAAAAAAAAAAAAAAGAGTTCTCCCATGGAATGAAGTTCGGCGTAAGTGAGGCCGAACTCCGCAGCTCCTCATCAGAATAAAGTTCGGCATAAGCAAGGTCAAACTTTCCTCAGAAGCTCATCATTGGAATGAAGTTCGGCGCGAGAGAGGCCGAACTTCCCTTCGAAGCTCACCATCAAGTGAAGTTCGGTGCAAACAAGGACGGAACAAAGTTCTCCCGCAGAATGAAGTTCGATATTTCACAGGAGATGAGATGAAGTTCGGTTGCGCTCACGACCGCCCCAGGACAAGTGAGGACTCCATGACACCAAGAAAGCCCCGACAGAAGGGCGCGAAGAAGCTCTCCTCCCGAAAGGTTCCACAACTACGCCCCGCTACTCTAACTCGAATTCTCAGCGAATGAGCAACCAATAGTCACCGCGTTAGGAACAGGTGGAAGACCTCGTCCTAACGCGAGCAGGTCAAAGACCCCTAAACCTCGGCTGCAGGAGACGAGGTCTCCCCCGTGTCAACATCGGCTGAAGGAAATAAGGCTTTACCAAAGTCGAAGGCCTCGTTCATCTTAGACGAGACGGGGGGAGAGGCTCGGACGACGGTCCGCATGTGCCCCCACAGCCCATTAGGAATAGGAGGAAGACCTCATCCTAATGCGAGCAAAGTCGAAGGCCTCGTTCACCTTAGACGAGATGGAGGGAGAGGCTCAGACGACGGTCCGCATGTGCCCCCACAGCCCGTTAGGAACAGGAGGAAGACCTCATCCTAACGTGAGCAAAGTCGAAGGCCTCGTTCACCTTAGACGAGATGGGGGGAGAGGCTCGGACGACGGTCCACATGTGCCCCCACAGCCCGTTAGGAATTGAAGGAAGACCTCGTCCTAACGCGAGCAAAGTCGAAGGCCTCGTTCACCTTAGACGAGATGGGTGGAGAGGCTCGGACGACGGTCCGCATGTGCCCCCACAGTCCGTTAGGAACAGGAGGAAGACCTCATCCTAACGCGAGCAAAGTCGAAGGCCTGCCCCCATAGCCCGTTAGGAACAGGAGGAAGACCTCGTCCTAATGCGAGCACCTGCATCAACCTCAGCCAGAGGAGATAAGGATCTCCTCCGAGCGATCCTATCAACCTCGATTAAATAAGGTCTCCCCCGAGCGACTAGGCTGACCTCGGCTGAAAAGTGCCGACTTCGACCTCGGTGAGAGGTAGGATTTTTGACCGAATCAACCTCGGCTAGGGAGCCTCAACTTCAGCATCGACTTTAGCCAGAGATGAAATCTCCCTCGAACTTCGACATGGATCGATACGAAGCTCGGAAGAAAACTTTGGCAGTCGCCTTGTCTGCACTCCCTTCCTTCGAGTTTCGAACTCGGGAGTGGAGGGGGCTAGTGTTGGGGATAAATCCCACTCCTGCCAAAGTCAAGTTCGGCGCCTAGCCTGATGCGGTCAATAGCCATGGAAGAGTCTCAGCGGACGCGTGTTAGCCGAACTCCTATATCCGACTGAACTTCTTAGCGGCCGGACCTCAGCCGAAGTCCTTCAAACCGATCAAACTCTCAAGCGGTCGAGCTTCATACTCCCAGCAGCCGAACTCCTCAAGCGACCATTCTTTCGGTCGGTCAAGCTCCTTCGGACAACCAGCGCCCGAACTCCTCAGCAGTCGGCAGCGGGCCGAACTACTTAGCTGCCGAACTACTTCTGATTACTCAATCGCCGAGCTTCAGTCAGACTCCTGCAAAAGCTGAACTGTCTCCGCATCGTTACGGCCAGGCGCCTGTAGGAGCCGAACTCCCCCCAAAGCTTCCTCTCGAGCCGAGCTTCTAAGGAAGCCGGACTCCTTACGGAACTCTCCAGCGATCGGGCTTATATGGAAGTCGGACTCCGCGCGGATTTCTCCAACGACCGAGCTTCTAAGGAAGCCGGGCTTCCTACATACTTCTTCAGTGGACGAGCTTCTCAATGGCCGAACTCCTTATGATGGATTACTGCAGGTGATCTCGCTACGGTTACACGGCAATAATGATAGGCAATAACGATCGACATTTATCGGCAATAACGATCGGCATTTATCGGCAATAACGATCAGCAATAATGATCGATATTAATCAGGACAGTTACGATGCTCATTAATCAAGACGGTTACAACAAGCTCCCTCTATAAAAAGGACCCTCCGGATACCCTGAGGCCAGGTTCTGAAAATCCTTTTCTCTTCCTCTATACTCTACCGAGCATTCCATTCCGTTGACGGGAACTGATTTAAGCGTTGGAGGGTCTTGTCGAAGCCACCCCCCATCGGCTTCGAGCCAGACTTTATTTTGCAGGTCTCCGGCGGCGACCTCATCGGCGTCAACTCCGGCGGACTCCGGCGACGACCAATTTCTGCGTCAACATATATTATTCAGGATATTATATATGTTGATAGGAGGTCATATATATTATTCAGAAAGTCATATAATGCATCAAAAAGCTATATATATTTTTTAAAATATCATATAAAGATAGAGAATATCATATATAATATTCATGATATCATAAATATTCATAGAAAGTTATATATATTATTCAAGATATTATATATATTCATAGAAAGTCATATAAGGTATCAAGAAGCCATATATATTATTTAGGATATCATATAAAAATATAAAATATTATATATATTATTTAATATTATATACATTCACAGAAAGTCATATATATTATTTAAGATATCATATATATTTACAAAAAGTCATATAATACATCAAAAATTATATATTATTCAGGATGTCATATATATTATTCAAAATGTCATATATATATTCACAGAAAGTTATATAAAATATTAGGAAGCTATATATTATTCAAGTTATCATATAAAAATATAAAAAGATATATATAATATTAAAGATATTATATATATTTATAGAAAATTATATGTATTATTCAGTATATCATATATATTCATAGAAAATTATATAAGACATCAGAAAGTTATATATATTATTCAGAAAGTTATAATATATTTACAGGAAGTCATAATAACTACAGAATATCATACAAAGATACAGAAAATTATATATATTATTCAAAATATCATATATACTTAAAAAAAATTATATAAAGTATTAAAAAATAATAATCTTATTTTTTTTAATCTATGGAGTGAAAGTGTATTTTTGTTAGTAAAAATCTGATAAAAAAAATTTGCGTGATATTAAATATTATTTTATTATTATTTATACTATATAGTCTAATATAATTGGATGATATGCTTTATGTCATTTTACTATATTATATATGACGTGCAAAGAATTACTTCATGTACGTAGAGCTTGGCCCCTTGTCATCGTATCAGAAATATATGAAAAGGAAAAAAAGATTGTAAAATTGTAAACAATTTTATCGTGGGTGGTATCTGGGGTGCAAAAATGGAGACTATCAGCGACCGTCCGATCTTCATCTCCCGAAATCCATTTCTCCTGCCTTACCACTTCGAAACCAGACATCAGGCGCCAGCGAGGGTGACCTTCCCGTGCAAGCAGCAGCGGAGCCAAAGAACGTTTTATGGGCGGCGGCAGTTCGGCGGGCAGCAGTGGAGAGGAGGACGGCGATGCCGAATGGAAGGCGGTCATCGATTCCGTCGCCGCCGTCAACTTCGGCATCTCCACCTCCAATCGCCCCGCCACGCCCCAATCGGTTGCCGGCGGTTCGGCGGCCCCGGACGACCCCCACGACGAGCAGCTAAAGAAGCCCGAAACCCCTGGCCTTAAGCTCTACCAGATCAAGGTATAAACTCACCCCCTAGGCTCTCTTTCTTCAAGAGATTTCCATCATTCTATTGCTAATTGTGAAAAGAAGGAAGCTTTTGAAGATTAGGATCGATCCAATGAAGGTCCACCACCTTCTTAATTTGCTTGGCTTGCGTGTTCTAGTAAAATGGAGATTTTTTCCCTATCTCTTTAGGGTTTAAAGGAAGGAATTGTTAAAGAATGCTCCTTTTGTGCGTTTCCAGTATCAAATTTCATCCAGGAATTAGTTTGGATGGCAAATAAACCGAATTTTTTGAATGATGTAATGCTTATTTATCCTGTAAAGTTTGAGATTTAGTCTATTAGAGGTGTAATGACTTTAAAGCACATGCTATTCCATCTAATGTGTTGGGTTCTGCAATACTAGAAGTTATAATGAATGATATGGAAGTATGTTAAGCTCAAATTATTAGTAGAAAACAGTCTTTCATAACCTAAATGGCTTAAAAAAGTGCAATATTCTAAACCCATGGATACGTTCTACTTACAATGTTCTACATGCTTTTCATTCAATCCCTGCATATTACTAAATTGAATTAAGATTTTTCTTTGGCACATTATAATGGTCAGTTGCTATACGGCTTCATGAAAATATCTAGAATATATTTAAATATGTTGCTTCATCAACCAAGTTGGTTGACTAGGATTTTTGACATGTTGACTTATGATGTTTTGCCATCATGAATCAAGTGTCCTCTCCAGTATCTCCCCCTTTGGCCTGATTCCCTTCTTATCCTGACTTCAAGACACTCCTGAGCTCTTGGAAAATTTCAACCTCAAGGGGCTTGGTAATCATGACTGCTACTAATTATCTAATTTTGTGTGTACAGGCAGAACCTTTTTTCAATCCTTTTTATGCAATCCCTGTTAAAGCAAATGTTTTAATAAAACATTTGCTTTGAATGCGATAAACAGGATTTACTGGCAATCAAATAATCAGTTTGTGTGCTTCTATATGCATCTGCATGCTTGCGTGTATCTGTCGCTTCATATTGCAATTCTTGAATCTTCTCATAGCCATTATTGCGCTACATAAACGAGATGTAGCTGACATGTGCTTAGCTTTACAACTTGAAATAGTCAATTGTTGTTGCTAAGTTTGCCAAACCACTATTAGGTTCCATATTGGTCGGCAACCAGTATGGTATTATATAGGTTTGTACAATGTTGTTCGGAGATGTACCCTTTTTTTGGTTGCCAATTTCAAATTGAAATTGGCAGATGATTTGCCGACTTCATTTAAATTGGGATCTCAAGTTTTGAAACAAATTAGGAGATCCCTTGTTTCAAACTTCTGATGAGGACTTGTGAGCCCTCTCTCTCTCCCCCTCCTTTCCTCTTTCTCTCTCTTCCTCTCTCTCCTTCTCCCTCTCCCTCTCCCTCTGTGGTGCCATAAGGCTCCCATTTCGTCTCGAACGAATGAACCATGCTAGTAACCAATTGATTTGGTTTAGCATGCCAGGAGCTAGGCAGTTCAGCATTTCATGGTTGTTGCTTTCCAAGGATCAAGCAAAAGGAGGAGCATATAAAACATATATTACTTGTGTAATCATCAAATGGACAAGGCTATCGCTCTTGTTTTAATTCACCTTTGGACCACCAATTTCATTACTTTCCATACCCATGGTTTTGGTTAGCTTCTTTTCACTTTATTTAGTTCATTGGGACTAAAAAATGTCAACTAATTTGAAGTTGAGTTGGTTTACGGTGATTGGGTCCATCTGACTGGAACATTCTGTCTTATATATGTGACCCTGCCTCAAGGTTTCTTAAACTTTTCTGTTGAACCACTCCCATAAATTAGTTTAGTTGAAACAGGTACGGAAAGGTGTTTTTCATAAGTTGCATAAAGAAAACAAAAAAGGATTTTTCAAAAGCGCATTGCTACAGGGATCAAATTATACTATTTTTTCTTGTTGATCTTGAGGTTGACTGTTTGGTTAAATTGGAATTTTAGCTTTAACTGTTTGATGAAGTCTTGTGCCTTGGACTTGCAATCAATTCAGAAAATAATGATTTAAAACCCAAAGGTCTGCTTGGAAACCACTTGGGAAATATTTACCTAAGATGACCTTCATAAGGGGGATCAAGTTTTAAACTGAAGGCACCTGTTGTGTGGTGGGATATTGCAGATGAAGAATTCTCTTCTTAAAAACTGAAGGACTGTTGATAGTGGAAGAGGATTGAGTGGCCTTTCAGATCTTCTGATGAGGCCTTAGATGCCCTCTCCTTTGCTTTGATTTGTCTTGTAACAAATTTGGAATGATGGTAGTAGCAAGCTTCTAAGAATTAAAGAACAGAATGAAGGCTATACCAGATGTTTCAGCTTTCAATAACCTGTTGGCTTGTTTTTTGTCATGTGGCTGTGTGCATTTTTTTTTTTGTTGGATATGGACCCTCTAGTGTAATGGTGTAGTTCAGTTATTTGTTTGTATGGTTTACTGTGTGCATGTGAGGTCAGACTCGAGTACTTTGTTTCAAGGAGTCAATTTGATGTTGTTTGATGGTTTACAGTAAATTGCAGCATTTACATCTGAAGTCAAGCTTGAGTACTTACCTTTACTTTATTCTGAGTAGTTGGATTGACCTTGTTTGAGGGGTACGATTGAGCCATTAAAGTCTAAATGATTGACTGTGAGTCTAGATGGTACATTTAGAGAGATTTTTTGTGAGGCTACTTTACTGTTGTAAGTGAAAAGGCTTTATAATTTACTTAAATTGGTCTTCCTTATGGCTGGTTTGATCAATTGTCTTTTGTGATCCTCAGAATTGATTCTTGATTTAGCTCATGCAAAGCCCCCCCCCCAAAAAAATAGTGTTTCAGCAAATCCTTATTTAGAAAATTCCAGTATTATTTGTTAATATCCAAAGCCTACATTTGACAAATGCAACAATTGTTGATGATGACTTTGCTTTTAAGAGGCTTCTATGCACACTGCCTGGTTTAGCTCCTTCTGGAAAGGTGTTGAATGGTATACAAATAACAAAACTGTTGCCAAATTTCTGTCACATGGATTAAAAAGCTTTGCGGTTTCTTGCAGAGGTGAAACTTCAGACTAAAAGATGAAAACTTCAGACTCTCCTATGTTCGATAAGTCTAAAACAAAAAATCAAGTAATATTCAAATAACAGGAATATAGCTAAATATTTTCTTTTACATGGATTAATAACCTGTGGCAGTTAATATAACCTGCGTGATGCTACTCATATTGCATTAGATATCATTTTGTATTATTAACTCAACAATTGCTATGAAGACCCAGCAAATAACAGTACTATGAACTTAAGATAGATGATCCAATCAAGCATGCCACATGATTATCTGAGCCATTCGTCAATCAATCAGACTTTGGGCTACACCATCAAGAAGATTGATTCAGTTGATTTCCCCCATGAAGAGCAAAGCATATTGAAAGACCTTTCACTTGAGACAGAAGATCTGGGTGTCTAGGCAAGCAGTAGTTTGGGATTTGTATATAGGTCTTTTGTCGCTTGTTTAGTAAAGTTTTTGCTTCTTGTCTAAATGTAAACCAAAATGTGAAAGATCATACCAGAACTTTCCTCCACAATCTGATTTAGAGTTCATTGAAATTTGCTGGTTAACTGATGCTAGACCATTTTTAAATAATATAAACTGAGCATCTTTACTGGAATACTAGCAAAAATTCATTTGTAATTAGTGTTAGAGAGATAGGGAATCGAAAACTGGGCTTAATTCATATGTACTGCAACTAGAGTATCTCCTGTACCTTTTCAGGAAGTTCTCATATTAGTCACTGTTCCATTCTACAATGACATCAAATAAGTTCATTTGGCTGTGTTCCTCATTTCATACTGTTCCATTCTCCAAAGACATCAAATAAGTTCATTTGGTTCTGTTCAACATTTTCATAACTTGCCAGATAATTCTTTCCTTTTATTTAGTCTATTGGGGATTAAATGAGCAGTGTAGCTATATTAACCAAAAAAAAAAAAAAAAGGGATGCTTGTGACATTAATTTTTGCAAGTTATCTCCATTATGTAACATTTGGGACAAGCGATTTCCAAAGAATGTGTTTGCTATGTGCTGGCAAGAAGCTCTATAAGTACCTTTTGAGATATTACATTAATCCAAACTTGAATAAAACGATTCCTTCTACTGCTAGTCTTCTTGGTAACAATAAACATCTCCTCTCCTGCCTAAATAGTCAAGACCAACCCCAGCTTCAAGATTAACTAAGTGTGCTGTAATTCGATTTCTTGGTGAAGTTGAGATTTCAGGTTTTAGCATATCTTTTTCATGTCCTCATGATTTTTTTTACATTATATTGCTTATATGATCATGTACAGGCGCAAAAGCTTCTTGATGATCTGTTAGAGAAGAGTCTTGAGATGGTGACAAATCCTATCCCTCTGTCCAGTGACAATCCTCAATCAAATGGAGGTGGCATTCAGTTATTCAGAAAAGCACCTCCTGGCATAATTTTGGATCCCATTGGTATGGTTTTCATCTAATTCTAATCATATTAGTTTGTCATTGTCAGTAAAACATATTAACCTCTAATATAAACAAGGAATTCAAGCTTGATGCATGTTGCCAGATCCACATCCACAACAACGAAAAAGACCAAGAATTCTACCAGGAAAGGAAATTGATGATAAATCAAAGAAGGTATGCCGTTTTCCATCTTATCACACACTTTAACTGTGGCTTTGATATTCATAATGGTTTTATTCATCCTTTCCGCTGCAAATCTTGTTGCAGTTCAGACGCCAACTTCAATCTGTCATTGTTGATGGCGATAATATTATGGCTGCAGCAAGAGAGGCATGCCAGAGATCTTTGGCTAGATTTGAAGCTAAAGAAGCTGCAGCAAAGGCGGCAGCTAAAAAGGAGGAAGAAAGAGTTTTGGAACTGAAAAAGGTCAGAGGAGAGAAATGGCTTCCCTCCATTGCAAGAGAAATGCAGGTTAGCTCTGCTAAGTGGGCATTGTAATTTAAAACAATGTCTTGAAGTTTAAGAAGTGGACCATGAATAACTTCAATTAATAGGGTCCACTTGTGAGGTCTCAACAATATTCTAATTGCCCTACCATTTATCCTGACATCATATTGCAGAATATTATAAACTCATTCCTTGCTTTTGTGGCGCTTCAGGGCAAAACTTGAACTCACTGAGGATGGGGAAGGACAGAAGTTGGACAGCTATTGGATGCTATCAGAACTTCAGAAGCAAAAACTGCATTCAGTTTTACCTCAATGCAGTTGTCATTGATTACTGAGTATAGGAATCATTCTATGTTGATTTCCATTCGATAAATGTGTCACTGTTGGAGGTATGCTGACTCATTTTATACTTTGAGCTGCATTTACCAAACCTCAAACATTCCCATCTTTTGCCAGTGGGGCTCGGGTCTGTCGGGGTGGTTACATGTTAGTAGATTCGTGTGTAATAGAATATTGTAGCACTGCTGAAATGAAGCATATTTTCTTACTTGCAAGAATGAGATTGGGTGCCACGCGATGAGAACTTAAGGGAAATTTTGCACTCCCTCCCATTTATTAAACTGCAGTAATCCTTTTAGATTTATGAATCTGGGCACCCGAAAGTGAGTTACTAAGGAAGATGTCTTGTCCATGATTTTTGGGTTGGAAGGTTGGACTTTTCTTAGGATCAAGTTTAGCAACAAACTATAAAGTGCTATCGGGGGTGTAGATTTCAAGTTGGTGTAGATTTCTTCTTCCATTAGATTTCCACTTCCACCGTTCTTTTCATGGTAATCTGGTATGAGAGTTGGTTGATGAATAATAAGTTGACCAAATTGTTAACTTTCGCAGTACAGAATGACTGTATGTATGTCACGTGAACATTTTAAGAAACTTGCATGAACCAGGAGTGACGTTCCTATGGGTGGTTGTGCTTGATGGTCATATTATGCAAAGTGGCACCTTTATGCTGCAAAAATTAGGGACTTGGTTGTTTTTTTTCTTTTATTATTAATTTGACAGAAGTGGGAGGGAGTTCTTAATGAACCAAGAGTGACTATTTTTTTTCTAACCATCTCTTTTAACTTCTTCTAGTCTACCTAACTTCCTTTCATTCCCGTGCAAAAGAGAGCATGTTGCGATAGGATAGAAAGCCTCAAAGGTGGATATTCTCATGTTCTTTTCTTTCCAAAAAATCCAACTAACTGATGCTACTATCATGTACCAAATTGGTGGGCAGATTTTGTTAGGGAGTAAACATTTTTGATCATCCCATGGTTGTTGCATAGAGTCGTAGTCAAACTGGACTTAGAGTTAAGATAATATTTATTGCCAAATTCTTTGGAAATATTCACATTAAATCATCAAGTGATCAGTTGATTCTTCTTGAGTTGTACATGGTAGGCAGCTAGGGAGAGCTTGCATGTGATGTTTCTTCAAGTTCTTGACGGTAAAAACACTATTTAAGATGAAAAGCTAATTGAAAACTTTGATTTTTATTGAAGAAGGTATTGATCATAACTTTGTTGTAAATTGAGAGGTCACCTCTCCATGAAAAAGATGGATATGCATATTTTTGATTGAGAAATTTTCTTATAATCCTAATTTCAGGTTATGTTGTTACATCTTGGAGAGTATTGACCATAACCACTTAGAGAAACTCTGAAAATTGATTTTAAATCATTCCTGTTAAAAAACTATGCAATAGAGATGTTGGTTGCTATGGATAGCAAAAATAGGTCAAGAAACTCTTCTTTAAGAATGGAATTACTTATCAAGTGGTTTCTTTAGAAGGATATTAAATTTTCATTGCCCACTTTAAAGATACAACTCTGCATAAATATAATTTGGACTTTGAGGATACTTCTCCAAGGCACTACTGATGCATTAGGAATGTTAATTGATTCCTTGATACTCGGGGGGGCCTATTATGGTAATATAGGCCTAAAACCAATTTGTTTCATATTTTTGATTGGTTCTTATAGAGGTACAGTCATCTCTTTAATAGGAGGTATTTATTAAAGAGAAATTCTTCGTACACTACATCTGGTGTAGAAAAAAGTACCATCCCATTTAATTGGGTCATGTAGCCATCATTTTTCAACATACATTTAATACCTATAATTTCTTTTTTTTTTATTTAAAATTTTGAATGATAAAAATATTCCTCCTTTTTTAAAAATGTTATGACATCCTGTGGCCATTATATGACATTCTGCAGTCAATTTATAACTTTCTGTATAGGATATCATATAGAATGTCATAAGGAAGGGAGGGGCATTTTTATCATTTAAAAATTTTATCAATTTTCAATGATAAAAATATATTTTTTTTTCTTTATGACTCTCAAAAAAAAAATTATGACATAATGTTATAATTTACCGTAGAATGTCATAATATGACTAAAGGATGTCATAATTTTTTCAGAATAGGAGCGGCATTTTTGTCATTTAAAATTTTACATCAAAAAGTGAAATTGTAGACATTAAATATGGGTTTGAAAGCGATGGCCATATGACCCAATCAGATGGACTGGTGTATTTATGCTGCACCACATACGATGCACAAAGTATCTCTTCATTAAAAGTTCTTAGATCAATGACTCCTAAATCATAAAGAAATTTGACTGGACAACCATTTTCCTATTCGACCAAACAGTGACTCCTACAGGGCTTATCCCCTCTCCAAAAAATTTTTCATATTTTTCTTTCAACTTTGTGAATCATGTCTTGAGGCAATTGGAAGGAGGACATATCAGGGATAAGCTTGGATTGGGATAAGCCTGGCAATTGGAAGGAGGACATATCGGGGATAAGCTTGGATTGGGACGCTAACATATGGGCACAGAGAAACATTTAAGATGGGTGTTCGTGCGTTTGTGTGCATGTGTGAGAGAGAATTGTGAACAACTTGCTCAGATCCTTTGCTCCTTCGTATGCAGGTTATAATTTGACTATTGCATGACTAGGTGAACTTCTTTCCTTTAACCTGAATTTGATTCTCATTTTAGTTGCTACTGACAGGATATGTTAAAGAGCCACGACCCAAGTCCGGCAATCCGGGGGCCTGGGATATATATTGCACAAGTAAAAATGAATAAATCTAGAACCGCAAAAAATTAAATTTCAACGGTTTTAAATGGACGCTCTAAGTTG
Organism: Cocos nucifera; assembly: GCA_006176705.1. Taxonomy (NCBI): domain Eukaryota; kingdom Viridiplantae; phylum Streptophyta; class Magnoliopsida; order Arecales; family Arecaceae; genus Cocos; species Cocos nucifera. The sequence goes on along the minus strand of QRFJ01000005.1, from coordinate 4,776,509 downwards.
ATCTCGAATGCGAGTTTATGTTGTGTTCGTCCAAAGATCAAGTGGCACTTGCATTGCTTAGTTGGTAAGTATAGCATCAAGGAACAATTTGGCTAAGTGCAAAAATTTGGATTTCGGCAGAGTGCAGGGAGTTTACTGAAGTTTGAAAATGATTTTAATAGGAAAATTACTAAAAATCGAAAATTCTGTAATATTAATGTGTGTATATGCTTATTGACAAACAAACAACAGACTAGCAGTACAATTGCCATTAACAACGACTAGTAACATCGTTAGTTTGTATTTTGATGGATATTTGTTGAATAAGTCAAGAGTAGTTGCTAATATGCTATAAAATTTGTGAATACTGATTTATTGACGATTCATTCGATTATCTAAGAATAATTTGTAGAGTTGTTCGTTAATGGAAGTTCAACATATAATTCAAGAAACTTTTGTAAATTGGAGGTTGCAATTGCTATTCTTATAATAAGGTTTTCATAATGGCAATATCTCCATATAAAGAAGCACCTATAAATTTATTACTTAGTGAAGATATAAGATTTTGACAAATGAAGATGTACGATTTTGACAAATAAATGCTTTCTTAAATGATATTATCTCTTGCCCTGGCTGCGACCTGACTCCATATTCCAAGTCATATTGCCACTCGCTTCAGTCCCGTTGGTACTATAAGCATAGTTAGAAGGTGAGGATTAAAGCCCGCTAGTTCAAAGGAAAAGATAATTTACATGAGCAGCCATCAACTGATTAGATTTTAAGGGAGCCAAACAAAATAGTTGCTGTAATGACCGTTAGTAACTACATGATGGTTAATATATTATGTCACTATTGGAGATAAACCCCACTCCTATCGAAGTTCAATTCGATGCTCAGCTTAACGTAACTGATAGCCACGGAAGAGCTTCAGCGGTCGGATCTTAGCCGAATTTTTTTCAAGCTTTTCCTTCGATCGGACTTCTTCAGAAGCCAAACTCTTACAACCGACCGAGCTGCTCTACGGCCGAGCTCCTTCGGACTCCCAGCAGTCGGGCCTTAGCCAAACTCCTCAGCGGTCGAGCTTCAGTCAGATTTTTGCAAAAGTCGAACTCCTACAGTCGGCCGAATTGCTTAGCGGCCGAGCTCCTTCGGACTCCCAGCGGTCGGGCTTTAGCTGAACTGCTCTGCGGCCGAGCTCCTTCGGACTCCCAATGCCGAGCCTTAGTCGAACTGCTTCAACTGGCCGAGCTCCTTCGAACTTCCAACGCTGGGCCTTAGCCGAACTTCTTTAACCGGCCGAACTCTCCAGCGGTCGAGCTTCAGTCGGACTCCCGCGAGAGCCGAGCTCTCTCCGCACTCATCCGACCGAACTCCTTTTGAGCTTCCCTCGGTCGAACTCCTCTAGGGGTCCGAACTCCTCTGAAATGGATACACACCGAAGTCCACCGATCAATGCCCACTTTCTCAGAGCCACGGCTATCAAATCTGGATGAACTATCGCCATCAATCTACCATAAGCGACGTGATCGGACGACATGACCACCACTACTGGCAAGACCACTCTCTTCGTAATCAGTCCCATGTGGCCCACGATCCATCAGCATGGCCGTCACTATCCGCCTGACGATGCCTTTCCCTCCATATCGAACTCCATGCGGCCCCGAGCGGTCCGCGGTCGAACGATATGGCCACCAACATCAATCAAGCTCCGCATATAAAAAGGACCCTCTAGATATGCTAACTCTAATATCTGATTTTTAAGCTCTAAGCTCTTCTCTTCTTCTCTAAGCTCTGCGGAACTCATTCCCGAACACTCCATTCCTATTGGCCAAAGCTGACTTGATCGTCGGAGGGTCCTATCGGAGCCACCCCCCATCGGCTCCAGATGGAACTTTATTTTGCAGGTCTCCAGCGGTGACCTCGTCCACCTCTGCTCCAGTCGATTTCGGCGACGATCAGATTCTGCGTCAATCGATTGGCACTAGAAGGAGGGCCTTCGAATCTCCAAGGTTTTTTTATTCTTAAAAGAGTGCTCGGCGATGATTTCTCTCTTTCCTCTCCAGAGATCTCTCTTCTTAGAGTTTTTTTCCAAAAAAAAATGCCTCCTAGGAGAGCTTCAACTCGACGATCGGCGGCCTCCGCAGTCTGATCCCGTTCAAATCCGTCTGCTCTTGTTTCAGTCCTAGCCACTCAGATTCCACCTGTACCCATGGTAGATATGGAGCAGTTCAACCTGCTTGTTCGATAGGTCCGTGGCCTCATGGAGGTAATGCGGGCCATGCAGCAGCCTCTGATGGTGACTCCATCAGGAAACCCGCCATCTGGATGTCGAAAACTAGCCCCAAGGAAGAGTACTCGGGCCGGCGTACCTACCTCCCCTTGGAAAGGAAAATAGAGAGTCGGAGATCCATGTTCGAATCATGATTCTCCTCTGGAGGAGACCTTTTCCGTTTATAGCCGAAAGTCCCCCAAGATCGGCAACCAGGACGACGCCCTTGATCACAGACTGTGGGAGATGGACCGACGGATTGAAGAGCTCGACCACGTGGCTCTGGCTCATCATGCCGACGCCCGCACCGATCTCCCTTTCTCCCTCCAGATTATGCGAGAACCCATTCCACCGAACTTTGAGCTTCCTCAACTTAAAAGCTATGATGAAACTTCTGATCCGATTGATCATCTGGAGGCCTTCCGTGCTATGATACTACTCCACGGTGCTTCAGACGCCATACTGTGCCGAGTTTTCTCATCTACCTTAAAAGAAGTGCTAGAAACTGATACTCGACATTGAAGTCGGGTGCGATCTTCTCTTTTGACTAGATGAGCCATCAGTTCGTGGTCCACTTTATCAGCAGTCGATGTTCGCACCAAAGTTTGGATTCTCTGATGAATGTCAAACAGAAGCAGGGAGAATCCATCCGGGCTTATGTCATTCGGTTTAACGCCGCGGCATTGGAGGTCTGGGACCTGGATCAGTCTGTTGCGATGGCCGCACTCAAGGGCAGTCTTTAGAAGAATGACTTGTTGTTCTTTCTGGAGAAGAAGTATCCTAAGGACTTCGCCGATTTGTTGGCTCAGGCCGAAGGTTATGCCCGAGTTGAATAGGCCTTCAGGGCCAAGGATGATGAAGGAAAGTCGAGTGAAGCTCGGCCGCATTCTCGAACTCCCACTCAGGCTCGGGAGCGTGAAAGCCCCGACAAAGGGAAGCCCCTACACAGATTTCACAGGAGTTGGAATGAAGTTCGGCCGCGCTCACAACCACTCCAGCGCGAGCGAGGCCAAACTCCCCCTCGAGCTCGCCATCCAGAAAGTTTGGACAAAGAAGTATGAAGTCCTTCTAACGAAAGCTTTACAGGAGGGCGAAGTGGAGTTCGACGCAAGCGAGGTCGAACTCCCCCTCGAGTATGTCATCAAGGAAACCCGCAACAAAGATTTCACACATGGAATGAAGTTCGGCCGCACTCACGACCACCCTAGTGCATATGAGGCTGAACTCACCCTCGAGTATGTCTTCAAGGAAGCCCCTACAAAGAATTCACAGGAAGTGGAATGAAGTTCGGGCAAGCAAGGCCGAGCTCCCCCTCGAGCTCATCGTTAAGGAAGTCTGGACAAAAAAGCATGAAGTTCTCCCACATAAGGTTTCACAGGAAGTTTCGCCGTGCTCACGATCTCCCCAGCGCAAGCAAGGCCCAAACTCCTCGAGCTTACCACCAAGGAAACCCCGATAGAAGGGCGCGAAGAAGTCCTCCTCCTGAAAGGTTTCGTAACTACGCCCCCCTCAACACTCCTCTAACTCGAATTCTCACCGAAATTATGACCCAGCTGCCAAGACCGGAAGGACTACGGCCTCTCCCAAACATGCACGATTGAAGCAAGTAATGCTCCTACCATCACGACCATGGCCACGACACTGAGGAATACATTCAGCTTTGAGATGAAATTGAGGAGCTCGTTAGAAGGAGGCGGCTGGGTAAATTCCTTCGATGCCGGCCTGAAGCAGGAGAAGATCGGCCAAGACGTTGCTGTAGCCAGAAACGATAAGAAGATCGGTCACCTCACAGCATCATCAATGTTACCCCTGAGAGGAGCTTGGTACATCGACGATTCGTCATCTCCCAGTGACAAAGCCAAGAGAAGCTTGCTCCAAATTGAGAAGGCCAGCATGAGATAGAGAAGGTCGTCCGGCCCGGGCTTTGCTGCCCAAGGAAACCCGGAGGAACAATGCCCTCACGACCCTGAAATGGGGATGTGCTGCCAGTAACTTCTCCTCGGTAAAATTCTTTCCATTCAATAATATTGTTTCTAGGTGCAAAAACTATGTAATGACAGAAAAGAAATGAGCGAAAGTGGTCCGTTAGGAACAGGAGGAGAACCTCATCCTAACGCGAGTAAAGTCGAAGGCCTCGTTCACCTTAGATGAGATGGGAGGAGAGGCACGGACGACGGTCCGTATGTGCCTCCCACAGTCCGTTAGGAATAGGAGGAGAATCTCATCCTAACGCGAGCAAAGTCGAAGGCCTCGTTCACCTTAGACGAGATGGAGGAAGATGAACGATAGTCCGAATGTGCCCCCACAGCCCGTTAGGAATAGGAGGAGAACCTCGTCCTAACGCGAGCAAAGTTGAAGACCTCGTTCACCTTAGACGAGATGGGGGGAGAGGCGCGGACGATGGTCCGTATGTGCCCCCACAGCTCGTTAGGAACAGGAGGAGAATCTCGTTCTAATGTGAGTAAAATCGACGGCCTCGTTCACCTTAGACGAGATAGGGGGAGACGAACGACGGTTCGAATATGCCCCCACAGCCTGTTAGGAACAGGAGGAGAATCTCGTCCTAACACGAGCAAAGTCGAAGGCCTCGTTTACCTTAGATGAGATGGGGAGAAAGGTGCGGACGACGATCCATATGTGCCCCCATAGCCCGTTAGAAACAGGAGGAGAACCTTATCCTAATGCGAGCAAAGTCCAAGTCCGAGCTCCAAAGTCTACAGGAGACAGGATCTCCATCAACCTCGGCCAAAGATAAGGTCGGAGACAACCTCAGCCAGAGATAAGATTGGAGATAACCTCGGCTAAAGATGAGATCTCTCCCGAGCGACCGTATCAACCCCAGCTGTAGATCAGATCTCTCCTGAGCACCCGTATCAACCTCGTCTGGAGATGAGATCTCCCTCGGGCTTCAATTTTAATACCAACTTCGTCTGAAGATGAGATCTCCCCCCGAGCTTCAACCTGAACCAGCATGGAGCCCGAAAGAAAACTTCGACAGTCGTCTTTTTTGCACTTCCTTCCTTTGAGTTTCGAACTCGAGAGTGGGGGGACTATTGTTGGGGATAAACCCCGCTTCTACCAAAGTCCAGTTCGGTGCTCAGCTTAACGCAACAAGTAGCCACGGAAGAGCTTCAGCGGTCGGGTCTTAGTCGAATTTCCTCCAAGGTTCTCCTTCAGTCGGACTTCTTCAGAAGCCAAACTCTTACAACCGGCCGAGCTGCTCTACGGTCGAGCTCCTTCGGACTCCCAGCGGCCGAGCCTTAGCTGAACTCCTCAGCGACTGAGCTTCAGTCGGATTTCCATAAGAGCCGAACTCCTACAGCCGATCGAACTGCTTAACGGCCGAGCTCCTTCGGACTCCCAGCGGTCAAACTTTAGCCGAACTACTCTACGGTCGAGCTCCTTCGGACTTCCAACGCCGAGCCTTAGTCGAACTACTTCAACTGGCCGAGCTCCTTCGGACTCCCAACACCGGGCCTTAGCCAAACTTCTTCAACCGACCGAACTCTCCAGCAGCTGAGCTTCAGTCGGACTCCCGCGAGAGCCGAGCTCTCTCCGCACTCATCCGACCGAACTCCTTTCGAGCTTCCCTTGGCCGAACTCTTCTAGGGGTCCGAACTTCTTTAGAATGGATACACACTGAAGTCCACCGATCAATATCCGCTTTCTCAGAGCCATGGTTATCAAATTTGGATGAACTGTAGCCATCAGTCTGCCATAGGCGACGTGATCGGACGACATGGCCACCACTACTGGCGATACCACTCTCTCCGTAATTAGCCCTATGCAGCCCACGATCCATCAGCATGGCCGTCACTATCCGCCTGACGACACATTTCCCTCCATACCGAACTCCATGCGGCTCCGAGCGGCCCGCGATCGGACAATATGGCCACCAACATCAATCAAGCTCTGCATATAAAAAGGACCCTTCAGATACGCTAACTCTAATCTCTGATCTCTAAGCTCTAAGCTCTCCTCTTCTTTTCTAAGCTCTGCGGAACTTATTTTCGAGTACTCTATTTTTATTGGCTATAGCTGACTTGATCGTCTGAGGATCCTGTCGGAGCCATCCCCAGTGATTCTGCATGAAACTTTATTTTGCAGGTCCTCGACGGTGACCTCGTTCATCTTCATTCCAGCCGATTCCAGCGACGATCAGATTCTACATCAACAATCATAAATAATAATATTATTTACTTAAATCATTATTTATACAATAAATATTGATACCGTAGTGATAGCTAAAAAAAATAATATAGAAAAATTGTATCGCTGTCGTGCGATATCTCTGTTAGATTTCTTGCTACTAACCGCTCCAATGAGCAGTCGATGACGGTTAGATATTACTCCCAGCATTTGATTAATGATCATAAATATTTGAACTGCTGTGATGATTTTAGAATTTATAATTTAATCTAGCAAAGAGGAATTTCTCCATATTTGGCTCCTGCTTATCATCAAGGCACAACTAGTTTACACGTCTCCACCCTTTATCTAGCTACGTTCAAAAAATTTTAAATACCGGCTAATATATCAGGTTAAAAAGAGGCGTAACTTTCGCCGTGGGTTCCTCGCTCTGCCTGCGGTAGCTTCGGTTACAGCATTCCCTCCGCGTGGGCCCGCGGCACCCACCGGAAAAATTCCCTCCCCGCTCACGGATATCATGCATCCTTCGTCGCTCGATCACGTGGCAACCAAATGACGGAAACTCTTCAAATCAAAAGCAGACACGTCATCGTGTAAGGAGTTGCGTAAAATCCGTATGTGGGAGGCATTGCTCGCGGCCATCCCACAGGCCCAAGCCCCTGTGTGACCCTGACATATATGGAAAACAAAAAAACTTAACTAAAAAAAAAGAACGCGGATCCTACGCAAAAAGATTCCTTTACGAAATTTTGCGGATCAACACCTCGACGTGTGACACCTAACCCAAACCGAAGTCTTCTCGGACGACGATAAATACCCCGATGGAGCCCTTTTGGCTTTGTCCCTCCCTCTCCCCCCCCAACTTACCCAAATTCCAACTTCGTCTCCCCTAGAATTAATTATCTCACTTGGGGTGTCGGGTAATGGGGATCTTCGTGGCGATGGTGCAGGGAGTGGGGATGTGCGCGGCGACGATCTGGGCGCTGCAAGAGCGGAGGTTCTCCGCCTTCTTCGATGCCGCCACCTCAACGGCTCGTTCCGTCATCTTCTCTGTTTTGTTCTGCATCCTAATGTTGAGAAGATGATCATGGATGGCCTTTTCTTGTTCCTGATCTCTCTTATAATGAAATGAAACTTTAATTTTACTGCCTTTTCTGTGTATCTATTCTCTATCGTGTTTCTGGGTTTGGATCCTGATGGGTGCTTTTTCCTTCTTTTTTTTTTTTTTTTTTTTTTTTGGGAGATGGATTTGTTGGGGTTGGAACGCTCTGATGATGGTGGCAGCCACCACTTGCCTGATAGACGTTAGATTTTGTTATCCGATAGAACCGGGTGTAGCAGTAAAAAGACCACCGAATCCTGTATCTTATTCTATCCACTTGTGTCCGGTATCCACTCGTGCGCTTTGTTGCCATTACCTCCATTGCTGTTCAATCTCGTTTAAAGTAGCAACCGGGCAAGTGCGGTGCACGGCGAAGGGAGGGAGGAGAAAGAACATGGCATAAGGTTCAATTTATTTATGAATCGAATTAAAAGAATCAAATATTTTTAAAAGCCGAAAAAGATATAGCTTTTTTATTATTATTATTAATTTATGAAAGGCATCCGACGTTATTCGGCATTCGACGGAAATATAGTACGGCATTAGGTTTAAAATTAACGTATTAAAAGCTCAGCCATCAAGATCTATTGCCAGAGTTTGGATACGTGTACATCCAGATATAAGAATTTTGTTATGATATTTTTTTATAATATTTTATAAACTACCCAAGGATATTTAGGATATTTTTTCTTAACAGTTGATTAGTTATAGATCACTAACTTCCTAATTTTAATTTTCTAAAAATAAACTTTCATTATTATTTTTATTATTATTTTGAAATAATTTTTTTTTGAGGTGTTAGCAAACGGCCGTCCCTACCATGAAGGAAGGGAGGATCCCTACCATGAAGGAAGGGAGGAGGTGATGCCTTCTGCCATCAGCAAGAATTTAGGTTCTCTTTCTTTTTTGTTGACGATGATCTAGCATTCGTCTCCCTTCCTCTCGAGCTATCCTCCATCTTTTTTTTTTTTTTGGCCTCTTCCCCTCCCCAACCTCTCAAGCTATCCTCCATCTTTTTTTTTTGGCCTCTTCCCCTCTCCAATCTCCCACCCTCCTCATCCCGCTACCCACCTCCTCCTCTCTATATGCAGCCAATCCCCCATTTTTAGTCTCTTCCCTATCAATGGCTAATCCATCATCCTCCTCCTTTGTAGCCAACACCCTAGCCTCCTCCTACTCCTTTCCATATACGGTCGATCATTCACTCTCCTCAACCTCTTCCCCATCTATGGCTGATCCCTCAACCTCTACCTCCTCCCCCTCCTTCGCATCTATAGCTGAATTCTATCCTACTCGGCCTTTTTCATGGCTGACCCCTCCCTCTCTTCCTTCTCCTCCCCACCTCTTCCACATTTATAGTTGATCCCCCATCTTCTCAACCTCTTCCTCATTTGTTGTCAACCCTCCACCTTCCTGCTCCTGTTCCTCTATAGCTGATGTCCTCCTTCTCCCCCTCCCCATCTATGGTTGACCCCCAATCCTCCTCCTCTAAGGCCAAACCCTTACCCTCCTCTTCTTCCTCAACCGACCTAGCCCCACCTCCCTTCTCCAGAGATCGTGCCCTTGCACCCATTACTGCTTACTGAGCATCGAAGCTAAAGAGAGAGAAAGATTTTTCAAAAAAGTTCTTGTAGTCGAATGTAGTTACCAAATGTGCCACCCATTTCATTAAGAAAATGATCTTAAAGTTTGAGTTATTTATTATACAAATTATGTACATAACTACACTAGCATTGGTTGCCGAAAATGTAAGCTATGGATAGAGCAATTGTGAAAGGATGAGAATACCCTTTGGAGTACTCGCAAAACCCTCGAGTATAATTATACATGATTTTAAAGTTTTGCAATATAATATTTGGTCCTTATACATATAGATAAACATATGCCTCTTTCTAAACGAATCGGACCTGAGACTTGATTTAGTCACTTCTGATCTATACAATGAGGAATAGATTTCAATGTGCTAATCCATCATTAATCTTCTTTACCATTTTCCAATGGTGAGAAGAAAGAAAACAATTACTTTAGAAAGCATGCCTCCCCCTCTCCACTTTTCTACATTGAAAAAAAGGAAAGTAGTTATCTTAGAAAGCAGTTATCTTCTTCCCCTATCATCCTCTCCATTTTTTAGCACCTCCTTTTCCCTTATCTCTCCTTTCATTCCAGGCTTTACTTCAAATTTGCTGATAACTCTCTCTTTCCTCTACTCCACTACTCTCTCCCGTTCCCTATCTTTGCTCTACCTCCTCTCTCTTCTTTATTCCTTTCTCTCTATCCTCTCATTCCTGGCTGCACCCCTCCTCCCACTCTTTTCCTAGCCAAGATCTTTAAGCCTCTCACTGATAATAATGGTAGGCTTATAAACAATGATGATGGTGAAAAGTTTTGAAATTTGTTGGTGCAGAATCTGGTTGACGCCAGATCGAGCTGGAGTTGAGGAAGAAAAGATCGCCGTCGGTGATCTGTAAAATAAAATCTCATTCAGAGTTGGTGGTGGTGGCTCCGATAGAACCCTCCGACGATCAAGTTAGCTTTTCTGGCCAACAGAAATGGAGCGCTCAGATAAAAATTCAGCAGAGTTTTGAAAAGAAGAAGAGAGCTTAGAGAAAATATATCTGGAGGATCCCTTTTATAGACAGAGTCCGGAGCAGATTAATAGTGACAGTTGTAATCATCCGGTAGTGGGCCGCTTGGAGCCACGTGGAGTTTGTTATAGAGAGAGGTGTCCGTTGCCATGATATGGCCATTCGTTGAGATTTAATAGTCGAAGTTTGGAGGAAGCAGGCGTTGGTTGGTGAAGAGCTTTGATATACATCAATTTCAGAGGAGTTCGGACTCCTAAAGAAAACTTGACTGAAGGAGAAATTCGGAAGGAGTTCGGCTCTGGAAGGAATCCGACTGAAAGAGAAATTTGGAAGGAGTTCAACTCTTGAAGAAACTTGAGTGAAGGAGAAATTCGGAAGGAGTTTGGCTTCTGAAGGAATCCAACTGAAGAAGAAATTCATAAGAAGTTCGACTGATGGAGAAATCCGACTGAAGAAAAAATTTGGAAGGAGTTCAGCTCCTTAAGAAATCCGACTGAAGAAGAAGTCCAGAAGGAGTTCGACTTCTGAAGGAATTCGACTAAAAAAGAAATCCATAAGGAGCTCGACTAATGGAGAAATCTGACTGAAGGATAGATTTGATAGGAGTTCGGCTCCTGGAGTCATCCGACTGAAGAAGAGATCCAAAAGGAGTTTGGCTCCTAGAGAAACTTAATTGAAGGAGAAATTCGAAAGAAGTTCGGCTCCTGGAGACATCTGATTGAAGGAGAAGTTTGGAAGGAGTTCGACTTCTGTAGGCATTCGACTGAAGGAGAGGTTCGGAAAGAGTTCGACTCTTGAAGGCATCCGACTGAAGGAGAGGTTCGGAAAGAGTTTGGCTCTTAGAGGAATCCGACTGAAGAAAATGTCCGAAAGAAGTTCGGCTCCTAAAGGCATCCGATTGAAGGAGAGGTCCGAAAAGAGTTTGGCTCTTGGAGAAATCCGATTGAAGGAAAAATTCGAAAGGAGTTTGACTCCTGAAGAAATTCGATTGAAGGAGAAGTCTGGAAGAAGTTCGGCTCCTGAAGAAATTCGACTGAAGAAAAAATTTGAAAGGAGTTTGGCTCCTGTAGGAATTCGACTGAAGGAGAAATTCATAAGGAGTTTGACTCCTGAAGAAATCCGACTGAAGGAGAAGTTCAGAAGGAGTTTGGTTGATGAAAACATCCGATTGAAGGAGAAGTACGAAAGGAGTTCGACTCCTGGAGGAATTCGATTGAAGAAAAAATTCATAAGAAATTTGGCTGATGGAGAAATCCGACTGAAGGACAAGTCTAGAAGGAGTTCGGCTCTTGGAGACATCCGACTGAAGGAGAGGTCCGAAAGGAGTTCGGCTCCTAAAAAAACTTGACTGAAGGAAAAATTTGGAAGGAGTTCGGCTCCTATGGGCATCTGACTGAAGGAGAGATCCGAAAGGAGTTCGGCTCTTAGAGGCATCCGATTGAATGAGGGGTCCGAAAGGAGTTCGGCTTCTGTAGAAATCCGACTAAAAGAGAGATCCGAAAGAAGTTCGGCTTCTGAAGGCATCCGACTGAAGGAGAGGTCCAAAAGGAGTTCGACTCTTAGAGAAACTTGACTGAAGGAGAAATCTAGAAAGAGTTCGGCTCCTGGAGGAATTTGACTGAAGGAGAAGTCTGAAAGGAGTTCGGCTTCTGTAGGCATCCGACTGAAGGAGAGGTTCGAAAAGAGTTTGGCTCCTGAAGGCATCCGACTGAAGGAGAGGTTCGGAAGGAGTTTGGCTCCTGGAGAAATCCGATTGAAGGAGAAATCCGAAAGAACTTCGACCGTTGAAGGAATTCGGCTAGGGTTCGACTGCTGAAGGAGTTCGACTGGGGTTCGACTATTGGAGGAGAATTTTCGATCGAAGCTCTTTCATGATTATCAGTTGCATCAGGCATCAAGCTGGACTTTGATGGGAGCAGAGTTTATCCCCAACAATAGTCCCTCCACTCTCGAGTTCAAAATTCGAAGGAAGGGAGTATAAAAAAGGTGACTGCCGAAGTTCTCTTCTGAGCTCTACACCCATTCAGGTTGAAGCTCAGGAGAGATCTTATTTCCAATCGAGGTTGAAGTTGAGGTTGGAGCTCGGAGAAGATCTTATCTCTAACCGAGGTTGAAGGAGATCTTATCTCCTATTAAGATTGGCGTTGAAGCTTGGGGGAGTTCTTTTCTCTAGTCGAGATTGAAGGAGATCTTATCTTCTATTGAGGTTGGCATTGAAGCTCGAAGGAGATCTTTTCTCCAGCCGAGGTTGAAAGAGATCTTATCTTCTGTTGAGATTGGCATTGAAGCTCGGGGGAGACCTTATCTCCAGTCGAGGTTGAAGGAGATCTTATTTTTTATTGAAGGATTGGAGCTCGGAGAAGATTTTATCTCCAACCAAGATTGAAGGAGATCTTATCTTCTGCTGATGTTGCAGTTGAAGCTCGGGGGAGATCTTATCTCCAGCCAAGGCTGACGTTGAAATTAAAGCTCGGAAGAAATCTTATCTCCAGCCGAGGTTGATGTTAAAGTTGAAGCTCGAGAGAGAATTCTGATCTCGAATTCCTGCACTTACTACTTGTTACGGACGCCGAGCTCGTTATGGACGTCGGGCTTGTTGTGGATGTTGAACTAGGATCTCTCTTGCAAACTAGGATAAGATTCTGCCTTTTGCATTTGACGTAGTCAGGTTGTCATGGAAAAGCACGTGTAAGGATTCTCCACTGAGCTTCTTCCTTCTCCTCATCTTTGGTTTATAGGGTTTCGACCTTTGCTCATGCTAGGATGAGGTTCTCCTCCTATTTCTAACAGGCTATAGGGGCGTATTTAGGATTGTTGTCGGGGCCTCTTCTCTCTCCTCATCTAAAATGAATGAGGCCTTCAACTTTGCTCACGTTAGGACGAAGTTCTTCTCCTATTCCTAATGGACCGTGGGGGCACATAAGGACCATTGTCAGGGCCTCTCTTCCTATCTCATCTAAAATGAATGAGGTCTTCATCTTTGCTCATGTTAGGATGAGATTCTTCTCCTATTCCTAACGAACCATGGGGGCACATAAGGTCCGTTGTCAGAGCCTCTCCTCTCATTTCATCTAAAATGAACGAGGTCTTTGACTTGGCTTACATTAGGACGAGGTTCTCCTCCTGTTCCTAATGGACTGCAGAGGCACATAAGGACTGTTGTCAGGATCTCTTCTCCCATCTTATCTAAAATGAACAAGGTCTTCGACTTTGCTCAAGTTAGGATGAGGTTCTCCTCCTATTCCTAATGGGCCGTGGGGGCACATAAGGGCCATTGTCAGGATCTCTTCCTCCATCTCGTCTAAAATGAACGAGGTTTTCAACTTTGCTCACGTTAGGATGAGGTTTTCCTCCTATTCCTAACAGACTATAGGGGTGCATAAGGGCCGTTGTCAGAGTCTCTCCCCTCATCTCATCTAAAATGAACGAGGCCTTCGACCTTGCTCATGTTAGAATGGGGTTCTCCTCCTGTTCCTAACATGACTATTATTGATTGCTTCTTCTCTGTCATCATATAGTTTTTGCACTAACAAACAATAATATTGAAATGGAAGAGTTTTATTGACGAAAAATTACTGGTAGTACATCCTCAGATTTTCTGAATTTCAAGATCGTAGAGGTATCTTCCCTCCGAGCTCCTTCAGACAATAAGTTTCAGGTCGGACGACCTCATCTACTTCATACGGACCTTTCCAATTTGGGGCAAACTTTTCTTGATTCTGAGGCTGAGAGATGGCGGCTCATCGAAGCACTAAGTCTCCCACTCTGAATATTTTACCTCTAACTTTGGAGTTATAGTATCGGGCCATCCTTCGTCTGTAGGCCGTCATCCAAACCTGGGCATCCTCTCTTTTTTCTTTCAACAGGTTGAGATTGACTCTGAGGTTCTATGAGTTACGCTGCTCATTGAAGGCCACGACCCATGTTGATGGGAGCTTAAGCTCGATTGGGATGACTGCCTCCATTTCGAAAGCTAAGGTGAATGGTGTTTTCTCAGTCGGTAGCCTTTGAGTAGTTTGGTATGCCCAGAGGATGTGGTAGAGTACGTCTACTCAAGCCCCCTTGCTCTATCGAGCATTGTCTTGATGCCTTGCAGTAAGATCTGGTTGGTCACTTCAGCTTCCCCATTTGTCTGTCGGTGAGCTACCGATGTGAAGTGATGGGAGATGTTTAGATCTTTGCAGAACTCGGCTAACCTCATCTCAGTGAACTGTTGTCCGTTATCTATTATGAGAGTTCGGGGCAAACCGAACCAATAGATGATTGACTTTCAGATGAAGTTCTGTACCTTGGCCTCGGTAATTTCTGCTAGTGGTTCGACTTCGACCTATTTGGTAAAGTAGTCGATCGCGACCAGAAGAAACTTCCATTGCCCGGATGCCATCAGAAAAGGACCAAGTATATCCATTCCCCACTGTGCAAATAGCCAAGGTGCGCTTAGTGGAGTAAGCTCGGAGGCCGGCTATCTTTGTAGGTTTGCATTCTTCTGATAGTGGTCATATTTTTTGACATACTCTATAGAATCGTGATATAAGGTCGACCAATAGTATCCTTACGGAAGTAGTTTTTATGATAGGGACCTGGCTCCTACATAACTTCTACAAATTTTCTTATGCACTTTTTATAATGCAAAATCGACCTCTGAAGGTCGGAGACATCTCAGCAGCGGCAGCAAATATGATCTCTTATACAACTTGCCCTCATACAAAACGTACCGAGAGGCTTGATTCTTGAATTTTCGAGCTTCTTTCGGATCACGAGGAAGAACTTCCTCTTTGAGATAGGCAACTAACGGGTCGATCCAGTTTGGCTCGAGCTCTATCTGCATAACGAACTATGATTCCTCTGAGCTTGGATATTTTAGAGTTTCAAAAAATACTTCTTCGGACAGTTCAGCTAGGGTTGAAGTGGCCAATTTATAGAGGAGGTCGGCTCTTTTATTTTCTATCCTCGAAATCTATCGAATCCCAAAACTGCCGAAGGTTGAAGTCAAATTTTTTACTTTTTCAAGGTATTTCATCATACTTTCCTTCCGTGCTTCATAATTGCCACCAACTTGGCCGACCACTAATTGAGAATCATTGTAGACTTGAAGCCGATCTACTTTTAACTCTCTTGCTATTTTTAACCCGATGATCAGCACTTCATATTCGGTCCCATTATTAGTTGCAGAAAATTTGAAGCATAGCGCGTACTCGACAATGACTCTCTCGGAACTGACTAAGACTAACCCCGCATCTGCTCCAGCGGAGTTGGACAAACCATCCATGTACCGGATCCAAAAGTCTTTGAAAAGGTCGGCATTTTTTTTGGGAAGGCTCGATTGCGACAACAGAACGCCAATCTCATTCTGTTCAAGCTCGATATCATCTAAAATGGTACATTCTACTATAAAATCTGTCAATATCTGAGCTTTGATCAATGGCTTGGGTCGATAATTGATGTCAAACTCCATGAGCTCGATTGCCCATTTTACGATTTTTTCAAAAGCATCCATTCGATGAAGGACTACTTTTATTGATTGATTCATGAGGACTGTTATGGTGTGCCTCTGAAAGTAAGGTCAGAGTCTTTTGGCAGCGATTAAAAGAGAGTAGATCAATTTCTTCAGCTTAGAGTACATGGTCTCTGCATCCCTCAGGATTTGACTTATGTAGTAGATCTATCACTGCATCTTCGCTTCCTTCTTGACCAGGATTACTGCCAAGGCCATCGAAAAGACTGCTAGGTATAAGAATAATTCTTCTCCAGGTTTGGGCTTGGCCAACAGTGGGGGTGAGCTAAGGTAGTTTTTGAGCTCCTTAAATGCCCGTTGGCACTCCATCGTCCAACAGAAGTTCTTTAATTGCTTGAGAATTTGGAAGAAGGACATGCATCGCTCGACCGATCTCAAGATGAAGTGATTTAGGGATGCCACTTTTTTAGTCAAGTGCTAAACTTCTTTGATTATTCTTAGAGTAGTCATCTCCTGAATAGCTGGAATTTTTTCTAGATTTGCTTCAATCCCATGCCTTGACATCATAAACCTCAGAAACTTTTCTGAGGTCACACCAAAGGTGCACTTGGTCGGATTCAGCTTCATCTTATGCTTTCTGAATGCACTGAAGATCTCTTCGAGGTCGGCAAGGTGGTTTATAGAAGCTCAACTTTTGACGAGCATGTCATCCACATACACCTCCATGTTGCGGCCAATCTGCTTCTTGAAGATCTTGTTGATCAGATGCTGGTACATTATCCGTGCATTCTTGAGTCCAAAGGGCATAACCTTATAATAGTAAAGACCACGGTCAGTAACAAAAGTGGTTTTCTCCTTATCCTTCGATGCCATCCATATCTGATTATAGTCGAAGAAGGCATCCATGAAGGAGAGGAGCTCGTGGCCCAAGATTGCGTCTACCAGTTGATTAATCTTGAAAAGAGAGTAGCTATCTTTGGGCAGGTTTTGTTCAGCTTTTTGAAGTTTATACACATCCTCCACTTATTGTTTGCCTTTTTGATGAGGACCATATTTGAGACTCAGGTCGGATAGTTAACTTTTCAAATGAATCCAGCTTTGAGGAGCTTGCCTACTTCTTCTATGATTATTTTCTGTCTCTCCGGAGCGTGGTTGTGCATCTTCTCTTTTACCGATCGATACTTAGGATCAACGACTAGTCGATATTCTATGACTTCAACGTCAATTCCTGGCATATCCGCTGGGGCTCAAGCAAAGATGTCTGCATTCTTCCTGAGAAAGGTAACGAGTTGCTTCCGAACCTCGTCCCCCAAGTTGGAGCTGATTTGTACAGTGTGCTCCACATTTTCATCGTTTAAGGGCACAGATATGAGATCCTCCATAGGCTCGCCCCACTCCTCGGTGAGGTCATCACGAGTATCCAACCCCTCGACAGGATAAAGATTAGGTTGGACGTTTTTCTATAGGTAGTGAAGTAATAGCATCTCGCCAATGCCTGGTCTCTCTTGATCTCTCCAATTCCGTAATTCATTGGAAACTTCACCTTTAGATAATAAGTCAACACCACTGCTCGTAGCGCGTTCAACCCAGGTCGGTCGAGAATAGTGTTGTAGACAGATGGAGCCTTTATGACTAAAAAATTGACCTATGCCTTAACCAGCTTTGGGCGTTGCCCTGCAGTCACAGTCAAAGTTATTATGCCCTCAACTGGCATGACATCGCCAGTGAAGCCTACCAACGAAAAGTTCATAGGTCCCAAGTGGTTATTGAGTAAGGACATTTTCAAGAAAGTATCATAAAATAATACATCGGCCAAAATTTTATTATCTACCAAAATGCGGCATACATCATAGTCGATAATGTTTAAAGAGATTACAACCGCATCATTGTGTGGAAACTAAACTCCTCGATCATCCTCATCGATGAAAGCGATGGGCTCTTTAGTTCTCCGTCTCTTCACTGGTCCCTCAGATCCGTTGGCCTCTTCATGCCGAAGTCCCTCAAAGATAGTATTGATGATGCCAAGAGGCGATCGATGTTCTTATTATTCCTCCCTCCTTGGTGGTTCAGGCTGTGGTAGTGCCCTTAGCCGATCTTTCCGTCCTTCAGATCGATGCTGCATAAATCGATCGAGTCTGCCTCATCTGATGAGCTCCTCAATCTCATCTTGAAGCTGAATACACTCTTCAGTATCATGACCGTGGTTTCGATGATAAAGGCAGAACTTATTAGGATTGCATTTGTCGGGATGAGTACGCATCCTTTCCAATATCGATAGTTGCTCTCTGATTTTCACCAGTACTTGAGTTTTTGGTGCATTGAGAGGGGCATAGTTGTGAAATCTTCGGAGGGAAGAACTCCATCGCACCCTTCTTTCGGGGCTTCCTTGCCTCCAAGCCCGGGGAGGAGTTTGGGCTCGCTTGCGCTCAAAAGGAGTTTGGGAGCATGATTGAGCTTCACTCGACTTTCCTTCCTCAGCGAGCTCGCCCGACTCGCTGATTTGCCGCTCTCCAATGGCTTCATTATCCTTGGCCTTGAAGGTCTCTTTAGCTCGAGCATAATCTTCAGTTCGAGCCAACATATCAGTAAAGTCCCTGGGATACTTTTTTTTCAGAGAGAACAGCAAATCATTCTTCTGAAGGCCACCCTTGAGTGTGGCCATTGCAACCGACTAGTCCAGGTTTCGAACCTCCAATGCAGTAGCATTAAATCGGATGACATAAGTTCGGATGGATTCTTCCTCCTTCTGCTTCATATTTGTTGGTGAAGAAACTGATCGTCGTCGGATTCAGTTGGAGTGGAGGTGGATAAGGTCACCATCGGAGACCTGCAAAATAAAGTTTCATCTGGAGTTGGTGGGAGATGGCTCCGATGGGACCCTCCGATGATCAAGTCAGCTTTTACCAACAGATATGGAGTGCTTTGGAATGAGTTTGGCAGAGTTTAAAGAAGAAGAGAAGAGCTTAAAACTTATAGCTTATCTGGAGGGTCCTTTTTATAGATGGAGCTTGATTGATGTTGATGGTCATATCGTCCGATCATGGGCCGTTCGGGGTCGCATGGAGTTCGATACGGAGAGGAAGGCATCGTCAGGCGGATAGTGACAGCCATACTGATGGGTCGTGGACCGCATGGGGCTGGTTATGGAGAGAGTGATGTCACCAGTAGCAGTGGCCATGTCATTCGATCGTGTCACCTATGGCTGACTGATGGTGATCGTTCATTCCGATTTAATAGCCATGGCTCTAAGAAAGCAGGCATTGATCGATGGACTTCGATGCATATTAATTTCAGAGGAGTTCGAACCTCTAGAGGAGTTTGGCCGAGGAAAAGCTCAAAAAAAATTCGACCGAAAGAGTGCAGAAGGAGCTCAGCTCTCGTAGGCATCTGGCTGAAAGAGTGTGGAGGGAGTTTGGCTCTCGCAGGAGTCCGACTGAAGCTCAGTCGCTGGAGAGTTCGACTAAGGCCCGGCCGTTGGGAGTCCAAAGGAGCTTGTCCACTGAGGAGTTTGGCTAAGGCCCGATCGCTGGGAGTCCGAAGGAGCCCGACCATAGAGAAGTTCGATCGGCTGAAGGGGTTCGGCTAAGGTTTGATCGCTGAAAGTCCGAAGAAGCCTGACCGTAGAGGAGTTTGGTTGGTTGAAGGAGTTCGACTAAGGCCCGACCGCTGGGAGTCTGAAGGAGCTCGGGCACTGAGGAGTTTGGCCGACTGAAGGGGTTCGGCTAAGACCCATCCGTGGAAGCTCTTCCGTGGCTATCAGTTACGTTAAGCTAAGCATCGAACTGGACTTCGATAGGAGCGGGGTTTATCCCCAACAATAGTCCCCCTACTCTCAAATTCGAAACTCGAAGAAAGGGAGTGCAGAAAAGGCAACTGCCGAAGTCCTCTTTTGAGCTCCATGCTGGTTCATATTGAAGCTCGAGGGAGATCTTATCTCCAGCCAAAGTTGATGTTGAAGTTGAAGCCCGGAGAAGATCTCATCTCCAGCCAAAGTTGAAGTAGATCTCATCTCTTGCAGTCAAGGTCGGAGGTTGAGCTCCTTGGGGGCGATATTATCTCTAGCAGCCGAGGCTGATTCGGAGGAGATCTCCTCTCCTACAGTCGAGGTTGATGTGGACACTCGGAGGAGATTTTGTCTCCTACGACTGAGGTTGGCTTGGTCGCTCAGGAGAGATTTCATCTCTAGTCAAGGTTATCATCGTTGCTCGGGAGAGATCTTATCTTTGGTCGAGATTGACTCGGGTGCTCGGAGAAGATCTTATCTCCTGTAGACTTTGGAGCTCGAATTTGGACTTTGCTCGTGTTAGGATGAGGTTCTCCTTTTGTTCCCAACGGGCTGTAGGGGCACATACAGGATACTATCAGGGCCTCTCCCCCCATCTCATCTAAAATGAACGAGGCCTTCGACTTTACTCACGTTGGGACGAGGTTCTCCTCCTATTCCTAACGGGCTGTGGGGGCACATATAGGCCATTGTCAGGGCCTCTCCTTCCATCTCGTCTAAGGTGAACGAGGCTTTCGATTTTGCTACTATAGGGGCACATAAGGGCCGTTGTTTGAGCCTCTCCCCCCATCTTGTCTAAGGTGAACGAGGCCTTCGACTTTGCTCGCGTTAGGACGAGGTTCTCCTCCTGTTCCTAACAGACTGTGGGGGCACATAAGGGCCATTGTCAGGGCCTCTCTCCCCATCTCGTCTAAGGTGAACGAGACCTTCAACTTTGCTCACATTAGGATGAGATTCTCCTCCTATTTCTAATGGGCTGTGGGGGCACGTAAGGACCATTGTCAGGGCCTCTCCCCCCATCTCATCTAAGGTGAATGAGGCCTTCGACTTTGCTCCTATGGACGAGATTCTTCGAAGCTCGAAAGAGATCTTATCTCTAGCCGAGGTTGGCTCGGTCGCTCGGAAGAGATCCTATCTTTAGCCGAGGTTGACTTGATCGCTTGGGAGAGATCCTATCTCTAGCCGAGGTTGACTCGATCTCTTAGGAGAGATCTTACTCTAGCCGAGGTTGTCACGGTCACTCGAAAGAGATCTTATCTCTGGTCGAGGTTGACTCGATCGCTCGGGAGAGATCTTATCTCTAATCGAGGTTGTCATGGTTGCTCGGGAGAGAGCTTATCTCTGGCCGAGGTTGACTCGATCACTCGAAAGAGATCTTATCTCTCGCCGAGGTTGTCATGGTCACTTGGAAGAGATCTTATCTTTGGCCGAGGTTGACTCGATCGCTCGGGAGAGATCTTATCTCTAGTCGAGGTTGTCACGGTCTCTCGAAAGAGATCTTATCTCTAGCCGAGGTTGACTCGATCGCTCGAAAGAGATCTTATCTCTGGCCGAGGTTGACATGGTCGCTCAGGAGAGATCTTATCTCTAATCGAGATTATCACAGTCGCTTAGGAGAGATCTTATTTTTGGCCGAGGTTGTCATGGTCACTCGGAAGAGATCTTATTTCTGGCCGAGGTTGTCGCAGTCGCTCGGAAGAGATCTTATCTCTGGCCAAGGTTGACTCGGTCGCTCGAAAGAGATCTTATCTCTAGTCGAGGTTGACTCGATTGCTTGAAAGAGATCTTATCTCTGGCCGAGGTTGTCAGGGTCGCTCGAAAGAGATCTTATCTCTAGCCGAGGTTATTATGGTCGCTCGAAAGAGATCTTATCTCTAGCCAAGGTTATCGTGATCGCTCAAAAGAGATCTTATCTCTGACCAAGATTGACTCGGTCACTCGGGAAGATATCTTATCTCTAGCCGAGGTTGTCACGATCGCTCGGGAGAGATCTTATCTCTAGTCGAGATTGACTCGATCGATCGAAAGAGATCTTATCTTTAGTCGAGATTATCATGATCGCTTGAAAGAGAGCTTATCTCTAGCCGAGGTTGACTCGATCACTCGAAAGAGATCTTATCTCTAGCTGAGATTATCGCGATTGCTCGGAAGAGATCTTATCTTCGGTCGATGCTGACTTGATTGCTCGAGAGAGATCTTATCTTTAGCTGAGGTTGTCGCGGTCACTCGAAAGAGATCTTATCTCTAATCGAGGTTGTCGTGGTCGCTCAAAAGAGATCTTATCTCTGGCCAAGGTTGACCCAATCGCTGGAGAGAGATCTTATCTTTGGCCGAGGTTGACTCGATCGCTTGGAAAAAGGTCTTTGACATGCTCATATTAGGACGAGGTCCTCCTCCTATTCCTAACATGGCAACTATTGACTGCTTCTTTTCTATCATCACATAATTTTTGCACCCAAAAATAATATTATTGAAAAGAAAGAATTTTATCGAAGAAAAGTTATGGGCAGCACATCCTCGTTTCAGGATTATGGGGGCGTTGTTCCTCCGAGTTTCCTTGGGCAGCAAGTCCTGGGCCGAACGACCTCCTTTATCTCATACTGGCCTTCTCAATTTGGAGCAAGCTTCTCTTGGCTTTGACGCTGGGAGATGATGAATTGTCGAAGCACCAAGCTCCTCCCAGGGGATAGCATCGATGATGTCGGGAGGCGGCCAATCTCTTTGTCGTTCCTCCCTCATTGATGATTTTAGCTTCGGAGGGAGGATTTCTTCGCACCCCTCCATCGGAGCTTCCTTGATGATGAGCTGGAGGGGGAGTTCGTTGGCCTCACTCATGCCGAACTTCATTCCACCTCTCGTGAAACCTTCTGCGGGAGAACTTCATGCTCCTTTGTCAGAACTTCCTTGATGACGAGCTCGAAGTGGAGTTCGGCGACCTCGCTCATGTCGAACTTCATTCCACCTTCTGTAAAATCTTCTATGAAAGAACTTTATGCCTCTTTGTTAGGGCTTCCTTGATGATGAGCTCGAGGTGGAGTTCGATGGCCTCGCTCATGCCGAACTTCATTCCGCTCTCCTGTGAAACCTACGGTGGTAGAACTTCGTGCTCCTTTGATGGGGCTTCCTCGATGATGTACTCGAGGGAGAGTTTGGCCTCTCTTGCACTGGGGTGGTGGTGATCACGGTCGAACTTCATTCTACCTCCTGTGAAACCTACGGTGATAGAACTTCATGCCCCTTTGATGGGGCTTCCTTGATGATGTACTCGAGGGAGAGTTCGGCCTTGCTTGTGCTGGGGTGGTGGTGAGCACGGTCAAACTTCATTCCACTCTCTGTGAAATCTTCGTAGGGGCTTTCTTGATGACATACTTGAGGGGGAGTTCGGTCTCGCTTACACTAGAAGGTCATGAGCGGGGCCGAGCTTCATTCCGCCCTCCTGTGAAATCTTCTAGGGGTTAACTTTTATTCTCTATTTTTTCTTCCTAAGGACGATTGATATGTTAGGCCAAATTCTCTTCCTTAAGATCGGTTCCTGATGGATTTGCCGGCAAAATTATCGTCGGAAGCTGTCGCATGATCTGCATCATCTCGATGAGGCCATGAACCTTCTGAACCAGCAGGTTGAACTGCTTCACATCTACCACAACTTCAGGTGGAGCCTGGGTTGCCGGGGCTTAAATGAAAGCAGATGGATCTGGCATGGAGGTCATCGATCGTTGAGTCAAAGCTCTCTTGGGAGGTATTTTCTCTTCAAAAAGAATTTTGAAGAGGAAGGAGGAAGATCTCTGAAGAGAGATCATCGCTGAGCACTCCTTTAAGAATAAGGGGGCCTCAAGAATATCTCAAGAACAGAGGTGGCCCTTCCTTTAGCGCCAAATCTGTTGGTGCAAAAATTGGTCGTCGTCGGATCCAACTGGAGTGGAGGTGGACAAGGTCACCGTCGAGGATCTGCAAAATAAAGTTCCATTCGGAGTCGATGGGGGTGGCTCCGATAGGATCCTCCGACGATCAAATTAACTTTTGTCAATAGATATGGAGTGCTCTAGAATGAGTTCGATAGAGTTTAGAGAAGAAGAGGAGAGCTTAAAACTTATAGCTTATTTGGAGGGTCCTTTTTATAGGCAGAGCTTGATTGATGTTGATGGCCATATCATTCGATCGTGGGCCGCTCGAAGCCATATGGAGTTCGGTACGGAGAGGAAGGCATCATCAGACGGATAGTGACAGCCATACTGATGGGTCATGGGCCGCATGGGATTGATTATGGAGAGAGTAATATCGTCAGTAGCGGTGGTCATGTCGTTCGATCGTGTCGCCTATGACTGACTGATGGTGACCGTTCGTTCTGATTTAATAGCTGTAGCTTTGAAAAAGTAGGCATTGATCGGTGGACTTCGGTGCATATCAATTCTAGAGGAGTTTGGACCCCTAGAGAAGTTCGACCGAGGGAAAGCTCGAAAGAAGTTCGATTGGAGGAGTGCGGAGGAAGCTCGACTCTCGTAGGCATCTGGCTGAAAGAGCACAGAGAGAGTTTGGCTCTCATGGGAGTCCGACCGAAGCTCGACCGTTGGAGAGTTCGATCGGTTGAAGGAGTTCGACTAAGGCTCGATCGCTGGAAGTTCGAAGAAGCTCGTCCATTGAGGAGTTTGGCTAAGGCCTGACCGTTGAAAGTTTGAAGGACCCCAACCGTAGAGGAGTTCGACCGACTGAAGGAGTTCGGCTAAGGTCTGACCGCTGGAAGTCCGAAGAAGCCTGACCATAGAGGAGTTCGGTCAGGTGAAGGGGTTCGGCTAAGGCCCAATCGCTGAAAGTCCGAAGGAGCCCGACCACTGAGGAGTTCGATCGGCTGAAGAAATTCGGCTAAGATCCGTCCACGAAAGCTCTTCCGTGGCTATCAGTTGCGTTAAGCTGAGCATCAAACTGGACTTCGGTAGGAGTGGGGTTTATCCCCAACAATGTTTATTATGGAATCCGAACCTCGATGGAGATGTCGGCTGCTAATGAAATGAGCCATAAACTGATGGCTCATCTGATAAAAAAAAAAGATGGTACCTGACTTAAGGATCGAGTATCAATTTCTGACGACTTTCTTGACGATGGATGAAAAAGTCCGACATAAAATGGCGTCTGATGCATCGTGGAGCATCATCATCATTTGAAAGATCTCTAGATGGTCAACCGGATCGGTAGTTCCATCGTAACTCTCCAACTGAGGGAGCTTAAAGTTTGATGGGATCAGTTTCTGCATAATCTTCTGAGAAAAAGAAGGATCAGTGCAAATATTGTTACCATGGGTGGAGGAAGCATGATGGAGTTCTTCGATTCATTGGCTCATTTTTTGGAGCTTTTGATCAAGGAGATCTTCACGATCATTGATCTCTAGGATTTTTTGGTCGAGCGGGTGTGAAGCCTACCCCTAGGTCAAGTCATGGTCTGAGCAAGGGCTCTCCATCCTCTGCTTTCTCTTTTTGGAAATCAAAGGTCAAGTAGCCCAAGTTGGTCATCCCCAGACCAGATCATGGAGCTTCGAAAAAGCCTACTCCAATCGAATCGATGTCGAGGTCTATCGATGCATTATCTGCACCACCTTCGTGAGATCGTGAACCTACTGGACCAGCAGGTTGAATTGCTCCGTATCCACCATGGCTGTAGGTGGAGCCTGAGTTGTCAGAGCTGAAGCGGGAGTGGAAAGGTTTGGATGGAATCTGACTGTAGAGGCCATCGATCATCGGGTAGAAGCTTTCTTGAGAGGCATTTTTTTTTGAAAAAAAATTCTAGAGAGAAAGAAGAGAGATCGCTATCGAGCACTCCTTTTAGAATAAGAAAACTTCGAAAATAGAGGGTCCTTCCTCTAGCGCCAATCCTATTGGTGCAGAATCTGATTGACGTCGGATCGAGCTAGAGTTAAGAAAGAAGAGGTCACTGTCAGTGACCTACAAAATAAAGTTTCATCTGGAGTCAGTGGTGGTGGCTCCGGTAGGATCCTCCGACGATCAAGTCAGCACTTCTGGCCAACAGAAATGGAGTGCTTAGGTAAGAATTCAGCAAAATTTTGAGAAGGAGAAGAGAGCTTAGAGAAAACGTATTTAGAGAATTTCTTTTATAGATGGAGTTCAGAGCAGATTAATAGTGATAGTCATAACCGTCCGATAGTGGACCGCTCGGAGCTACGTAAAGTTTGTTATGGAGAGAGATATCAGTTGCCATGATGTGGCCGTTCGTTGAGATTTAATAATCAAAGTTTGGAGAAAGCAAGCATTGGTTGGTGAAGAGCTTTGACATACATCAATTTTAGAGGAGTTCGAACTCCTAAAGAAAACTTGACTGAAGAAAAAATCTAGAAGAAGTTCGGCTCCTAGAAAAATTCGACTGAAGAAGAAATTCGAAAGGAGTTCAGCTCTTGAAGAAACTTGACTGAAAAAAAAATTCGAAAGAAGTTCGACTGATGGAGAAATTTGACTGAAGGAAAAATCCAGAAGAAGTTGGCTCCTGGTGTAATCCGACTGAAGAAAAAATTCAGAAGGAGTTTGGCTTCTGGAGGAATTTGATTGAAGGAGAAATCCATAAGAAGTTTGGCTGATGGAGGAATCTGATTGAAAAAGAAGTTTGAAAGAATCCGACTGAAGAAAAAGTCCAAAAGGAGTTTGACAGATGGAGAAATTCGACTGAAGAAGAAGTTTGGAAGGAGTTCAGCTCCTGAAGAAATTCGACTGAAGGAGAAATTCATAAGAAGTTCGACTGATGGAGAAATTCGATTGAAGAAAAAGTTTGAAAGGAGTTCGGCTCCTGAAAGCATTCGACTGAAGGAGAGGTCCGGTAGGAGTTCAGCTCCTGAAGGCATTCGACTGAAAGAGATGTTCAAAAAGAGTTTGGCTCATAGAGGAATTTGACTGAAGGAAAAATTTGGAAGGAGTTTGGCTTCTGGAGGCATTCAATTGAAGGAGAAGTCTAGAAGAAGTTCTGCTTCAGTAGTCATCCGACTGAAGGAGAGGTTCGAAAAGAGTTTGACTCCTGAAGGCATCTAACTGAAGGAGGGGATTGGAAGGAGTTCGGCTCCTGTAGGAATCCGACTGAAGGAGAGGTCCGAAAAAATTTGACTTTTAGAGAAATTCGACTGAAGAAAATATTCGGAAGAAGTTCGGCTCCTAGAGGCATCCGACTGAAGGAGACGTTCGAAAGGAGTTCGGCTCCTAGAGGCATCCGACTGAAGGAGAGGTTCGAAAGAAGTTCGACTGATGGAAAAATTCGATTGAAGAAAAAATTTAAAAGAAGTTCGGCTCCTAAAGAAATCCGACTGAAGGAGAAGTCTAAAAGAAGTTTGACTTTAGAGAAATCCGACTGAAGAAGAAATTCGAAAGAAGTTTGGCTCCTGAAGGAATTCAACTGAAGAAAAAATCCATAAGAAGTTTGGGCTCCTGGAGGAATCCGACTGAAGAAAAAAGTTCGAAAGAAGTTTGGTTGATGGAGAAATCTGACTGAAGGAGAAGTACAAAAAAGAGTTTGGCTCCTGAAGAAATTTGACTGAAGGAGAAATCCGTAAGAAGTTTGGCTAATAGAGAAATTCGATTGAAGAAGAAGTCTGAAAGAAGTTCAGCTCCTGGAGGCATCCAACTGAAGGAGAGGTCCGAAAGAAGTTCGACTCCTAGAGGCATTCGATTGAAGGAGAGATCCAAAAGGAGTTTGGCTCCTAAAGAAACTTGACTGAAGGAGAAATCTGAAAGAAGTTTGGCTCCTGAAGAAAAAGTTCGAAGAAGTTCGGCTCTTATAGGCATCCGATTGAAGGAGAGGTTCGAAAGAAATTTGGCTTCTAGAGACATTCGACTGAAGGAGAGATCCGAAAGGAGTTTGGCTCTTGTAGGAATCCGACTGAAGGAGGGGTCTAAAAGGAGTTTGACTTTTGGAGGCATCCAACTGAAGGAGAGGTCTGAAAGGAGTTTGGCTCATAGAGAAACTTGACTGAAAAAGAAATTTGGAAGGAGTTCGGCTCCTGAAGGAACTTGACTGAAGGAGAAGTCTGAAAGGAGTTCGGCTCCTGTAGGCATCCGACTGAAGGAGAGGTCTGAAAAGAGTTCGGCTCTTGGAGGCATCCGACTGAAGAAGAGGTCCGAAAAGAGTTTGGCTTCTAGAGGCATCCGACTGAAGAAGAGGTCCGAAAGGAGTTCGGCTTCTAGAGGAATCTAACTGAAGGAGAAATTCGGAAGAAGTTCGGCTAGGGCTCGACCACTAAAAGAGTTCGGTTGGGGTTCGATCGTTGGAGTTGAATTTTTGATCGAAGCTCTTCCGTGATTATCAGTTGCATTAGGCTAAGCATCAGGCTGGACTTTGATAGGAGCGGAGTTTATCCCCAACAATAAAATTGATCTTCAAAAATTTTTAAAGTAAATTACACACCCCTGCACCCCTCGAAGATTTTCTTTTATTACACTTGCATCCATTAGTTTGCGTAACCTAGACCTACACCCTTGAGATGTAACGATGTTAGTCAAATTATTTCAAAATTATGAAATGATGATACTGCCATCCTGAAGTACGTAGTAAAAAGAAGCTAGTCAAGGTCGATCCCTTTTCATCATCTTCTTCCCCTTCTACCCATCCTGTCTTCCTCTTTTCTCCTAAGATTAGGATTTGGAGATCAGAAAATCTATCCATCTCATTTGCTTATTCTTGCCAAATCGAAGAACATTCTTTGATCAAGGAAGCCCTTGCAAGCGAAAGAAAACCCATTGCTTGTTGTTTAAGGTATGGTATATTTTATTATTTTTTTTAATGTGATTTTCATTTTTCACCATGCATGCATCTTTCCCCAACTACATGCATGTAATATTAACATCTTGATAGCAAATTTTCTTTTTCTCTTTGATTTTGTTGCTTAGCGGTAGAAATGCAGTGGGTTTTTTAAAATAGTCATAGATGGTCCCCTTCCTAATATAGTGCTCTAAATGAAGTGTAATTACTTGTAAAAATATAGTTGGCAGTCCTTTTTCTCAAATGTTTCAAGTGTTACCTCCTTTTCCTTTCTCTTTTTTAAATATAGTTTTTAGCCTGCCAATTTATTAAAATATTCCATATATTTCAAGGGTTCATTCGGGCATTTCTTGCTTTGACATAGAAATCTCACAGAAAGGATGAAGATAGTGATGGAAAAATTCTAGGATTTCATGCATAGATTTTGAAATATTTTCAAAAATAGCGGAAGCAGAAGACATGAATTAATTAAATTAATCAAATAATGCATATAAAAACTTCTAGATCTAAGATCTTATAATATGATACTAGCATGTATTGAATCTCAAAAATAAATAACTTGAAGATATTGATCATATCAATACCGATCAGATCTAGATCAAATCTAGTACACTATAGAGATCAGATTTCTATACTTGATCATAGATTGAGAACTCTGCTTGCTATTTTTGTAGATGAGAATGTCGCTCAGAGTTGCACAGATCATTCGGCCTCTACAAATTGTCCATATGAGGCTTCAAGGCTGATCGAAGATTTAATGATCGAAAATCTGCGCAGCGTGCTAGTACCTTGCAGATTCCTCTTGATGATTGATCTTTAATCTTTTTCTTCGGATCTCTTGAACCTTCTAAGTAATGAAGAATCTGAGGAGGACTTATGAGAGAAGATCTTCCTCTCAAATCACTCAAAGAAATATAGGAGGAAGAAAAACCCTAGAGAAGAACCTCTTCTTCTCTACTTTATTTTTCTCTCAACAGGACAACCTAAGATATTGTCCTACATAAACCTCACACCCCACAAGAAAAGTGCACCCAATAACCCATGCCCAAACACCCTTTCTCACGGTGATCCTCTTCTAAAAAATTCAAACCATGACTCCTCTTAAATAGGAAGATCAAGAGGAGTCCTAATCTAGGTCAAATACCTAGAATAGGAAAGGTCAAAGAGGCAATTGTAGGTGGTGCCCAACTCTTGGGTGCCTCCTTCTTTTTCTGGGCATGGGATAGCTTAAACACATGCAAATTTTCTTCCTTTCTTGCACCAAAAATCAGATCATATTAGGCACCATATAGTGGATAGACTTTGTGAGTCAGCAAAATCTATCAAATAGAGTTCTAGGTTAAAACAACTTACTTGTTTTGACATAGTCAAAACTAATTTCCAAACCAACTCCAAGGGGGCGTGCGTGGGGCTCTTTGGCATGAGAAAACATCATGCAAAACTCAGAAAAAGGGCATGGATAATGGGGAGTTTGGCACAAAGGATGAGAGAGTCCTAGTCCAACTAGGCTCTTTAGTTTTCTTTAGTCAAATCAAGATTTTAAATTCAATTAAATTAGGATTGGTGCAACCTAATTAAGGATGATTCTAGTCCAACTAGAAGCTCATTTAAATTTGATTAAATTATATTTAATTTAAATTTAAATTCTAATCAAATTAAAAATTAGGTGTACACAAGTTTTAATTGAATAGAGAATTGATCTTCTTTGCAATTGGCTTATCCTATAAACCAATTAGACTTGATCTAACCAAGTTCAAATTATACCAAATTGAATCTCATTCAATTAGACTAGATCTCAATTCTAATTCTTAATCAAATTAAGCCAATTAGCAATTCAATTGCTAATTAATCCTCCTACAATACTTACACTAGATCAAACATCAATCGCATTGACTATTTGATCCTAGAACAATTCATAATCATCGATCAACCATCCAATCAAATAGAAATCTTTTATATGTATGACTCCATAGGTTCGAGTCTAAGTCGATAGCATAAGAATAAATTTCTATACCAATGAAAGAGATCATCTAACAATAATATCCGACGTTCGGATAGGTCGAATGTATGAAAGCAATATTTTAAAATTTATTCAAATATGATTATCATATAATTTATTTCTTTGATCTTTGTATTTAGGATGACTCAGAGTTAAACTATTAATCCTAGAATAGTGCATCCATAATGTATTTTAAAGCAATCAGTCTTGTGGCTCCTCATAAGAACTATCCTGGTCAAAGTTTTGCTAAATTGAAACATAATTTAACATAGCTCCTAAAACTAGAAGTGGTCAATCCTGTTTTGACTCACACACCAACTTCATAAGTATTTGACTGTGTCCAAAAATTTTTCATCACTAAATTAAAAATTCAGATAGTCTGATACCAAAGCATAGTAAGTTACTTGTAAGTAACCATGATAATCTCAGATCGGAGGAATACTTATATCCATATCCCTTCAGAATGCCCTAAAGTTAGTCACATTCAGTGATGATGTATCCCTATATTTCACATGCATGTCATATCAGTATCTTCACACTTCTTGGTTAAGAGAATAATTAACCCATATGACACATAACAACTTACACTTGATAAATATTGTCATCCTTGATAATAACATATCATTTAGCTGTGAACATATTTAAGGACTAAATGATAAATTCTCTATTTATCAAATCTAAATAATCCTAAAGACTTCATCATAATACAGAAGTTTATAAAAGAAAGATATACACTTATGATGAAAAAGCTAGAATAAATTTTTTTATTCATGATAAATTATATACAATTATAAGGTTAGCTCAACCATCAATAGGCTGATGATTAGCTTTGAAATATATTTTTCAACAACTTTCACCTATCCTAAAGCCACTCGATATAGTATCTCATTTTCATCTTCGATTTATGATTATCATACTTCTTTACCGCAAGAACTTTAGTGAATGGATCAGCCAGATTCTTTTTTCCATCAATTTTTTGAAGATCGACGTCATCTCAATCCATGATCTTTCGGATAAGATGATAGTGATGTAGAATATGCTTTGTCCGCTGATGTGCTTTAGGTTCCTTCACCTAAGCAATGGCTCCAATGCTATCGCATTAGAGTAGAACTGAACCATCAAGGAAGGATACTATTCCAAGCTTAGTGATAAATTTTCTTAGCCATATAGTTTTCTTGGCAACATTGGATGCTGTAATATACTCTACCTCACAGACTGAGTTGGCCACAGTATGCTTGCTTGAAACTCTTCCAGTAGATAGCTCCATCATTAAGGGTAAATACATAACCCAATATATTTTTACAATCATCATGGTCAGATTGAAAACTAGAGTCTATAAATTTTATTAGTTTTAAATTTGACTCATCATAAATCAGCTATATGGTTATGGATTGTGGCATTGGCCACTCCTAGATTGTGTGCACCTTGTCGGGGTCCATGTGAAGCTCACCATTGCCTGCCACGAAGCTGAGGTACACCAAAGCAGAGCACCTAAACTCGTACTTCTTATGGTTCAACCATAATTGATGCTGTTCCAACACCTCCAAGGTCTTTTTGATGTGCACCATGTGCTCCTTCTAGGAATTGGAGAAGATGAGGATGTCATCGAGGAAGGGTTGCAACATGTTGTTCATCAGTCGCATGAACATGGTGGAGGCATTGCACAAATCAAATGGCATCACAAGCCATTTGAAGAGCTCCTGCCATGTCTTGAATGCAGTCTTCTATGTATCCTCTTCATGGATCTAGACTTGGTGGTAGCCAGACTTCAAATCTAACTTGGCGAAGATCTTTGCATGCTTCAGTTGATTGAGGAGGTCATCAATGCAGGGAAGTGGATAGCGGTTCTTAATGATAATTTTGTTAAGGGTGCGGTAGTCATGCGCATCTGCCACCCCCATCCTTCTTCAGCACCAGCACCATTGGTGAACCGCAAGGAGAGCTACTTGGCTTGATGATGCCGTTCTCGAGTAGCTTAGCCACCTACTGCTTGATCTCCTCGTTCTCGACCATGGAGTTTCTATACATGCCAAGGTTAGAAAGTGGCGCATCTGAGATGAGCTAGATTTGGTGCTCCACTATTTGACTCACTGGTAACCCATGGGCCTCTTCATCCCGAGTGGTTGCCAAGGAGTTTAGCCATCTCATCCTCCTATGCCCTGCAAGATAATGTTAGTACAGAAAGGCCCCCGATAGTAGGGACCACTGGGTGGATCATCAATAGCATGAATTTTTGATAGGCATTTACCATCCACTTTGCCTAGCAGGTAGTCACCAGATTGACTAGTTGGTGCGTTCGCTCTTGACTAATGATGAACTTCCTCCCATCATTAGTGAGCTCATACTCTTGTGTCTACTAATGGAAATGAGCATTTTGTTCATATAGAAATGGACTGCCAAGTATCACATGGTAGATCTCCAGGGGTACCACACACCACCTTGTCAATGTAGTAGCCGGTGATGGCAAAGTGGAGCTTGCACTGGCGGTCAACCATCGGGCCCATGTTTTTCATGATCCACACCCAGCGAGTAGGGGCATGGGTGTGGTGTCATCTTCAAGCCAAGCCTCTACATAAGGCTAATCGAGATAAGATTCTTCTAGTTGCCAGTGTTGATGATGGCACCTATGACCTCATTCTTGACCTAGATGTCAAGGATGAAAAGCTCTTCTATGGCATCCTCTTTGATCGACAAACCCGAGCCTGTCTCCTTTAGCCTGACCATCAGAGACAAGCTCGTGTCTGCCTTTATGATCGGTTCGAGCCATTTATCTTCACTCGCCACCATGGCAGCCACCGTGAGCTTGGCTTTGTTCTTCTTCCTTAGCCTCTTTGGCATTAGCTTTGTCCTTCATATGACTTGTAATCTTACAATGATTGCAATACAAGTCACTTTTAAAGAAGGAAGAGGAAGAGTTACCATCACCATTCTTCTTGCCGCACTTTTGACGTGACTTGGGGTATCCCTCCTTAGACCCTTCAGCATCTAGATATCCACCAAGCTTATTTTTCAGTTCGATGGCCATGGCAGTAGTGCTGGCACTGGATATGTACGTCACTTTGTATAGGGAAAGCTCAACCTAGGTTTGCTTGTGCAATCCAGTGATAAACTTGGTGAAGACATCTTCATTATCAAGGGAGATGCCTAGTGCCACCACCAGGCATCAAAACTTAGTGGTGTACTCTTGCATTGATTAGTTCTAACCTTGCTTCAGGTTATGCCAGCACATCCACTAGTTCTGAGAATACCCCATAGGGTAAAACTCTTTGTAGAGGAGGCACTTGAATGCATTCCACTCAACCTCCACACCACCATTAGTATGAAGGTACACGTTCCACCATGCTAAGGCATGGGTGGTCAACTTCAGTCATGCGAATGTGATCCGATCTTCGCTACTGTACTCATAAAGGTAAAATAGCTCTCCAGCTGGTCGATCCAAGTATTCAGTTTTATGACATCAGTGTGCCATCGAAGGAGGAGATGTCGATCTTTGCCTATGGTTGTTGCTGGATCAGTCGGTGGAGTAGGTGGGCATTGCTGGTTCTTCTCAATGTTCTCCACTCCAGCCAATATGACGGCCATCAGATCTTCCATCTTCTTGATCTCCACGGCCAGCTCATTCATTGAACTGGTCTCCTCTAGAGAACTCATTTTCAATTATGGTGGTCGTCGGTGCTTCGTCAAGATGGTGAGATGTTTGCCAGTCGCTTGGTATATAGTCCTCATATATATTGACCATACATAGCCTAGAATCGTACTCTAATACCAAAAATTTGATCCGTATAGAGACTGCGAAGTAGAGATTAGTAGAAAGAGAACAATGGACTATTATTGGGATCTCCCTATTTTTTTTTTCTTCTTTCATATCAACTTCT
This sequence comes from Cocos nucifera, assembly GCA_006176705.1. Lineage (NCBI taxonomy): Eukaryota > Viridiplantae > Streptophyta > Magnoliopsida > Arecales > Arecaceae > Cocos > Cocos nucifera. Next base: position 4,742,567 of record QRFJ01000005.1, on the reverse strand, counting down.
CAAAAGAGGTGTATATAGGCCAAGGGACTCCCATAAAGATTGGAATCTTCTTGGCACGTATAGTTAGTAGAAAACAAAAAAACAACATGATTATATTCGTGAATTTAATTTTGAAGTATGATCTTATTGGTATGGGATCTTCTGTAGAGATAATCCGTGTAATTTAATTTTGAATCCATATGAGAAGTGAATGAAAAAGAAAAATCCTACTCCATATGGCTTCTCAGATTGTCCCTGATCAAGGTTCCTTTAGAGCATCTATAACTTTGTATTGGTTGTGGAATGGTAGACAGTACATTGATTATAATGTCTAATAAGCAAAAGGTATGTACTCTTTCATATTGTAAGTTTAAATTTATTTACTAGTTGTTTAATTGCTTTTGATGTCCAGTTACAATAATGTGGTCCAATTAATTGTATGTCTCATATATGTTTGATGCAAATCTATAGTTTATTTATTTATTTTTTTTTTAAGTATCATGAAACTTACCACATATTTGCCTAACCTCTTACTATTTGTTTGATAACAAAATTAGTTTCATATTTTAGAGCTTTGGAGTCTTTATAATGTACTCTTGATATCAATTCCTAAATGCTGCCTAATTCATGTGTAGGATTTGGTTGAGACAGTTTCTAAAACATTCCTCAATGCCAGCCATTTTTTTTTGTGCTAAGCGTATGTATGGAAATTTTAGATCAAAGTTTCTTGGTTTGTTGCTAAGATTTGATTTTTGAAATACTGTCAAAGTAGATGATCAGCTGCTATTCGAAGATGCAATGAAAAGAATGAAGGAGCATGATGCTGAGGCTTATCAACACATAATGAAAATATCTTTATCAATGTGGGCAATACATGCTTTCAGTTTAGAAGCTCAGAGTGACCGCGTCACAAATAATGTGTCTTTTAATTAATAAGTGAGGAAGTGTAGAAATAAGCCCATTCTTGGATTGCTTGAGAATATGAGATTGAAGTTGATGAGTAAACTATAGAAGAGGTATGCAAATGGATGTACTTGGGAGGGCAAATTAACTCCATTTGTTAGGTCTAGGTTAGATAAAATCATACAAGCCTCAAGGGTCTATAAATTGATACCAATAAGCAACCAAGAATTTCAAATGCTGGAAGGAGCTAGAAAATTTATTGTTGATTTGAGTAAAAGAAGTTGCACCTATGGTGAGTGGGAGATCACCGGACTATCATGTAAATATGCTATGCTATATGTTGGTTATATAAGAAAAAATTTAGAGGAATCATGTGATGAATGCCATACAATACCAAAATAGTTAAAAGTATATAATTTTATGCGTCATCCATTACCTGATACTAACCTTGATCTAAGGAACAATGATGAGAATTTACAGCCTCCATCTGTCAAGAGATTATCTATAAGGCCAAGTAAAAATAGGAGAAAGGAAGAAGGTGAACCTTTTAGGAGAAAGAGGTCCATTAGAGTGAGATATATTAATTATAAGGGATTTGACCATAATCAAAGGACTTGCCAGCGTGCTTCTATAGAAAAAAGGTTTGAATCACCAAATTTTTTCTTAACTTTATTGCATCAGAATACTTACAGCATTTTTATTTTGATTTTTATAGAAAAAAAGTATAAAAACGTCCCTCAAGCCAAGCTGATATATTCCAGCAATCCCAAGTTAATGAAGGAACATCTAAAACTAGATTTATCTTAAGGGAAAGGAGTGGACCTGCTTCAAGGGGAGGATCTACTTCAAGAGGTGCATCTTCTTCAAAGGATGGATTTGACAGAAGGGGAAGGCCTTGAGAAAGAGGAAGAGAGAGTGGTGGATCTACTTTAAGGAGGAGGAATGTAGATTTAATCAAAGGCCAATAAAGTAGCGTTAGAGGATATTAGTGATGATCAGTTTGGATTGATATTTGTTTTATCTTTTTTGTATGTAAAGAAGGTTGGTGCTTTTGATGCCATGTTGGCTGTTTGCACTTTGATTGTAGTACTTATTTGGTGATTAGGGGTTAGAAATCTTTTACTTTTTTTTTTATTTGATGTATTAATTAATCAAAGTATAGGAATATGTAATCTTGATAATCAAAACACTACTTACATTCAATATATTTTAGTATTATTTCATGTTGAAAAGGACACAACCTATTATTTCTATCGTATGGTTTAATCTTATATGCATAGTACTGTTTCAGGTTGGAAAGGATATGGAGTAACTCTTATTCTTCTTAGTCTCTTTGCCAGCATTGATTATAATTTGGTATATGTTATTTGCTGGAGCTATCTTCTATTTGTCTACACATTAGTTAGGTTTATTTATTCTCCACTTTTAATCTAAGGTTCTACTTTATATGAAGCTATTTCGACTTGGATGTTTTCATATGTTGCATGGTACCATTTCATGTGCAACAGCCTAATATATTTTCATTCACACGTAGTTATAGATCATATGTTATGCATTATGTTTGCTTAGAGATGTTGCAAATCATATGTTTGTTTAGAGCATGTTACATGTAGTTGTAGATCACATATTGTAGATCATATGTTATGTTATATGTTTGTAAATTGCCACTTCACAACCCATCATTTGATGTAATTGCCACGTCTGACATCTCTGCATGGTTAGACCTCTGAAATTGAACCATGAGTCAAATTAGAGCACCTGTTGACCTTCACCGACTAACCAAGTTAAGCCTATATCACTGACATCTATGCATAGTTGATGTGATTATCTCTTCACTAACTCACTGATTATCATACCAAAGCATGGAGAGATAAATGAATTTTAGAGAGGATCCTATATAACAAATCAATCCATCAATGCAACTTCACTTAGACCATCTTCTTTCATGAATAAAAGTTACAACCACTTGTATATAGTGGCTGGTATGAGAAAAGATAAGGCCAAGCCACCCTACTGCCTATATTATGTAGTCCAAAATCATCTCTAAACCATCCCAAAAGTTAGTTTATATTTTATATGAACACATAAGCCAATAGATAGGTACTATGTGCAAACAACAAATTACACAAGGAATTCTGAAGTTGGGTACATATAAAATAAGGCCATACTCATTTAAATGCAACTTTGATTACACTAGTGAGATTTCCAAAAGTCTAATACAATTAATTTTAGTTAAATATAAATACAATTATAAAAATAAGTAGTGTTATCATTCTCACCAAAAGTCTATTTGTTATAGCTCTACTCTCACATAATTCTTTAATCTTATAGTATAATTTTCTTGACTCTATCCTTAAATCACTAATTTCTCTTCTAATATCTTGAAGTGAATCATCAATCGATATCAATCCCTGACTTCTATATTGATCATTTGTAGGCAAACACCAATCTATAAATTGATGTTCTTCGCAACTATAATATAGTTTGTTAGGATTTTTTTAAGAATTTGAAAATTTTATTAATGCAATATGATCACAATAGCATCGCTTGTTGGAATAGTCTAACTAGGATGAGCTACTCTGAGAACCTACACTGAGTTGAGACATTAGGACATTTACCCTTGCAAAAAAAACCAAACAATATAAGTTAATAAGTGGAAACAATAAATAGATGGAGTGACATTAATTTTATGTCAAGATAATATGATCTTCTAACTTGACTATTGATACATTTTGAACTTCTAAATCAAGATATCATATCCCACTACACCTATTGCTACATTCAGTTACATTCAAATGGTTACAAAGGTCAAAATAACCAGTAAACAACTGTTTCAGATCAAATAATAAGATATCTTCAATCTACATCAAATAAGTTACATTCAAATCTACGTTCATATGGCTAAGAGTAGTAGGCTGATTAGACATCCATTACATTCAATTAGAATCTAATAAACTTCATTAAAAGATACTATATGTAGTTACATTAATTTTAAATAATAAAAGTTTGATAAATTTCTAATAAATTACTTGTAAAATAAAAGAGGCATAGGGTTCAGGTGCCATTATGCTTTCAAGTGAGAGGAAAGAACCTAGAAGGTGGCTCGCGAGAATATCGGCGGTGCATGAGAGCTAGAAGGCTAAGGCATACTAGAGAGACTAGATTTTAGGGAAGACGGAGGAGAGGAGACTGGATTTTAAAGAAGGGGGAGGGTTCTCACTTCATCTTTATATCATACCTTGTTGAGGCTATTTTCGATTATTTCAAAAAAATTTAATGATGTGGCATTTGAGTCCAAGTTAAGCCTAACGGGCAGTCTAACAGCATAAGTTAAACTGCAGATTTAGAATAAATATGAAGGGTATCAGTATAGATTTTGCAAACTACTGAATGTAACTATAATTTTGATCTAATCTCAAATATTTTTGTAATTTACTCAAAATTTTAATAATACCAAAAGTGTAAGTCCATTAAAACTTTTCCTTGTAGCCTTCTAAGCAAAAAGATTTTTTTTTTGGAGAAAATAGGACCATCCAAAATGTTGATTTAAATTTTTTCTTGTGCTTTGTTATCGTTGCCCCTAATATTGATATATTTTTTTTAATGGTGACTAATATTGCTATTTCTCTTGTCCCTTTTTTTTCTTTTCTTCATTTTATATCCCTCTCTCTTCTTCTTTCTCTTGTAATTGATTTCTTTAACCTTGGATCCAAAATTTTAAAGGAAAGCCTAAACTAGTTGAAGAATAATCTTCAAGGAGTCGAGGAACATAACTCCATCCTCTTTACCTTATCCAATAGCAATATTGAGGATATCGATAGCTTTGAGATCTATGCCCATCCTATAATTGGGGAGGTAGTTGCATCTAACTCCTTATTTGGTTGTTCACAGTCAAATGTAGGTATATATGTATGTATGTATATATATAATCTAATATATGTAATATACATACATACATACACATATATAGACATACACAAAAATGGAGGCTCTGTTTATGCGATTTTCTATTTGCTATGCGATGCCTATATTAATAATATTATTAGTAGAGCTCTTTGTTTTGGATAATGAGTATAGTTTTTATTTAATATAATTTTTTATCACTATATAATAATGTAATATCTTATAAAATCATATAAAAATTTTTATGAATGTTACAAAAATAATATAGAAATTAATGATATTATAAAATAAATATATTTGCTTAACGTATGCTGATATTAATGAATAATAATTTTTATTAATTGTTATTATATTTCTACAATAATGGTCTTATTCAAAGTCAAAGTATAACTACTAATGACCCTACTATATTATATTTAAATATCCTATAGATACAGTACTTTTTTATTTCTTATTATATATAGATCGAATCATTATCTTATTATTTTATAATAATATATCATTTTATGATATTGATAAAGGTTGAGTTTATATAATTTTCTTTATAGATATCGATATTATATAATGGTGTGATAGAAGTTTCTACTCGGCCATCATTAAAATTGATTCTTAAATATAAGTAAAAATTTAGTTTTTGAAGCATTTTATTTATTATAAAGTATTATATTGTTGTATTTCATTTCAAGAATAGCTAGAAAAAGAAGCAAAAAAATTATATTCTACATATTTTTTGGATTTATGCTATTTTTAATCTATTTTTAAGATAAACAAAAGAGGTACTCTTAGTAAAAAAATGATAGAAAAAAGTAAGAAAAAAATATTCTTTAGTTAAAAAATATTCAAAAATTATAACTTTTTATATAAGTTAGACTTAAATACAATAACGCAACTCAACAAATACACCTATAAACTTGATTTGATTAGACTAGTTTGATAATTTTATTTTCAAATTCTATAGTGATTAGTGACTGAATTGGACTTGTCTATTTTTAAATTCAATCTAATTATGAGAACTAGTAATTGATCCAGACTTAAACTAAAAAATGGCAAATGATTTGTTAATTCTTTTTTTAATTTTAGAGAAAAATTTAGGGCCCTAAATATAGGACCATGATCATGATCCTTTGCTCAATCCTTGGCTAAGGAGATAAGCCATAACCATTATAGAATAGCCAAGACCTGTGCGGACCCCATGAGGCCTATATAGAGTGGCCATTTGGCCATTAGGGCTGCTTTTAATTGCCATCGGATTCATGGGTGGGTGCAAAAATTCCATGCCTATCATATTCCAAAATCCTTCTATTTAATCTCTTCTCTCTCACATAATTGATCTACTATTAAGCTCTAATGCCTTTTCCTTTCTTTCTTCTCTCCAGTAATCGCTATGCCACCATAGTCGAGCACCACTGCCTAGCTATAGCTACAACCCTATTCCTTCTCTCTCAAACCCTTCTTTTTTTTTTTTCTGTTCCATATTTTGCCATCACAACCTTAATAGAACTGCCACGACTGACTAAGGTCCACTATCTTTGCCACTCACCAATGATCCTTCTTTTATCTTCCTTATTCTCCTCTATGCCAAGCCCAATCCCTCTGATTTCAGCTGAGACCTTGTTCAAGCACCTCCTTTCTTTGTTTTATCTATTTCTACTGGCGGCCGCTATCGATAGTTGCCACAAGCTAGTTATTGACCCACCACTGCTATATCCTGCCTGCTATCAATCCCCTCTTCCAGTCTCTTTCCTTTTTTCCTCTTTCCCTTTTGTCATCATCTTCTTCTATTTTTATTTTTTTCCTCATCCATTTTTTTCACATAATCCACATCTCTTCCATGCTCTCTCTCCCTCTTGATATATCCTTTCTCCTGGACCTAATATTATGATTTCTTTTTGTTACTAAGTAGATTAGATCCAAAACCCAATTGGACATAGTCTGAGTCATTTTATCCTTTCTAGTTGATCGACCAAGACCGAGTCTAATCTCCTTCATTTAGTTTAATTATTTTTTAATTATTAATTACATCTAACCTAAAAAATTTAATCTAATTAGTAGAAACCAGAATCTTAATAGTTAGAAGATATGATTGGAACCAACCCCTTCACATTCAGGCAATTGCAAAATGTTATCTTTCTATGAAATACTTGTGTTAGTGCTAGGTTGTAATTAATCATTGGATGATTGAGATCCCTATTTGTTAGGCTATACATGATGGTGTAAATGTAGATTGGACCTTACCTTGGGAAAAAGTCATCAATTCATGGAGCTAAGATTATCATTTATATCTCATGAAAACCTTAGGTTGTAGAGCCTAAGAAGGTCTCGCAACTTAATGGGATGTTACAAATTATATGACACTTTATAGAAGTCTAATAAGTTACTTAAATTATTTTAGATTTGGTACACTCTTACTATTGTGTGAATCTCAAGAGATTATAAATTAGAATATTACATATTGCCTCTGCTTATGGTGGCTTTGTAGTGCATGCCATGTATTCTAAAATTGAAATATATATTTCTTAATTGTTGAACCATTGATTGAAAAAAAAATTTAAATATTTGAAGTTGGAAATTTTGGAAATTATATGTATGTTTATAAGTATTATGCATGCTTGTATAAAAAGAATAATTTAAAACTCATGGATCATAAAGGTTCTTATTCTAGCATGATTATAAATATGATGATTTATTTGCATAAATACAAAATTTGAAATAATTTAATTATCTTATTTTAATATCGCATGATATGGTATTTGAAATAAGATGTGAAATTCTGGTTGCTGCTCATGCTATTGAAATGAGGATGCTTAATATTTTGTATGAAAAAACTATTTGATGTGGATATTATGAAAAAAATCTTTAGTCTGATTATGATTTAGATCTAGCCAATAGGAATGATCGACAATCATATATTAAAAATTAATTTTTTTCGGATCTAGTCAATCAGGGATAATAACTAGCAAAGCTAGTTCTTTTAGGCTTAGCTAATCAGACAATCACTAACATATACTGATAGATCGCATATTCTATTCTTAAAACTAGTCTCTTTGTCTTATTATGAGATGAATCATTGACAATATATCCTATACTTGGGGCTAATTTCTTTCAAACTTTATCATGATATTGATTGTGGCTATAGTCACCAAAGGTTAAGAGAGAGTTTATGACGTGTCGATATTGATTTGAAAAAATCAATGATCAAAATCATGGCATATTTTGAAGAAGAAAATTTATGTTGATAAATAGAAATTAAAAGTATTCTATGTCTTGAAATTGTTAAATTATTTATATTTGAGAAAGTTACATATTATGCTTGATCCAATTAGAGGTACCAGCAGCTTACTGAATTAGTGAATCTATAAAGCTCATTCTTGTTTTATTTTTTGATACAGGGGAAGATGATTAATTGTTGACTCTTTTGAATAAATAATTTGATATATATTTGTATGAATTTTTCTTTATTTTTGATCTAAGGTTGTAAGAATATTTTTTGCTTAGTTATGTTAGAATTTTTAATTGATGCTTAATACTACTACTTGAGTACTTGATTATACATACATACATACATACATACATACATATATATATATATATATATATATATCATGGGTTGGAACACGAAACACCAATCTCCTAATGACACATGGCAATGGAATATTTTTTAAGTACCAGGGTCGGGTCCTGCAGTTTTTATCTCTTTTAGTTGATCTCCAAAGCTCGACTTGCTTTGACATAAGAAAACTGATAATAAATCTACAAAAATATGAAATCAATCCAAGCTGATCTGATTGAAGGCAGCTGATCAGGCTTGGTCGTTGGGATCAACGTTTAGGAGCCTTGAAGAAAACTAAATTCCCATCAATCCGGCCTTGGGCTGATGATGCCTAGAGGTTATCTAAACCGGGCCGTTTGCCTTAGCCGAGCTGATGCGTTTCTAACCGGGCCGCGCTCTCACTCTTGCCCATCTTCCCTGTGGCATTCCCTCCACTCCGGTCATCTCTCCTCTCCGCCGCCGCCCCGGCCTTGTAGCTCTCTCCTCGTGCCGCCGTGGCCCCCGCGGAGAAACCCTAACCACCGTCGCTGACAGCCGGAAACTTATCTCGTTCACCCGAATACAATGGAGACGGACCCTTCTGCGCCACCGCTTCCGGCGGAGGGCGAGCCCAACGCCCGTCTCGTGAAGACGGTCTCCTCCATCCTCCTCTCCACCCAGGGTATCTCTGCCCCTCCCCTGGACCAATCCCTCGCCCCCTTCCTTCCCCGCCTCTCTCCTCCCTTTATCGCCCCCATCATATCCACCGCCGCCGCCGCCCCCTCCTTCTCCAGCCCCGCCCCCCTCCTCTCCTTCTACAACCTCTGCCGCCGCCGCCTCCCGGTCCTATCAAGCAACCCCGCAGCCGCCCTCCCCATCCTCCTCGCCCTTCTTCGTCCCCTCCTCCGGTTCCACAAGTTCGCTGACGCCCAGTCCCTCCTCCTCTCCTTCATCCCCCTCGACCGCCCTCGTCTCCTCCACCGCCACCTCCTCCGCCCCAACCACCCCCGTCGAAGGCCCTCCTTGACACTGCAGTCTCCTCCTACGCCCGCCTCCGCCAGCCCCACCTCGCGAGCAGCTTTTCCAGTCCATGAAGCGCCGCCGCCTCCGCCCCTCCCTCGGCACCGCGAATATCCTCCTCGACGCCCTCGTCCGCTCCCCCTCCGCCGCCTCCGTCCCCCTCGCCGTCTTCCACGACCTTGTCGACCTCGGCGTCGCCCCCAACACCACCACCTTCAACATCCTCGTCCACGGCTTCTGCTGCCGCGCCCAGTTCGTCGACGCACTCGCCCTCCTCCCCACCATGGAAGGTTTCGGCTGTTCCCCCGACACCATCACCTACAACACCATCCTCGACGGCTACTGCAAGAAGGGCATGCTCAAGGAGGCCCGTGATCTGCTTGCTGAAATGAAAGCCAGAGGACTGTCCCCCGACCGCTCCACCTACAACACCCTCATCGCAGCCTACTGCCGCCTCGGCTGGCTGAAGGAGGCAACCAAGGCGATCGAGATCATGACGGCGTCCAACTTCCTTCCCGATCTCTGGACTTACAACATGCTTGTTGCCGGGCTCTGCCGGGAGGGCCGGATGGACGAGGCATTCCGGTTGAAGGACGAGATGGAGAAACTCCGAGTGCTGCCTGATATCGTCACCTATAACACGCTCGTCAATGGGTGCTTTGAGTGGAGGACTGGCTCGGATGCGTCCCAGGTATTGGAAGAGATGCGGGACAAGGGCGTCAAGCCGAGCTTGGTCACACACAATACCATGGTCAAAGGTTTGTGCAAGGAAGGGAAGATGGATGAGGCACTTGATTCTCTGAGGAAGATGGAAGAGGAGGGCTTGTCACCAGACCTCATAACCTACAATACTTTGATCAGTGCATACTGTAGAGCAGGGAATGTGGCCAAAGCCTTCAACTTGATGGATGATATGGTGGGAAGAGGTCTCAAGATGGACACTTTCACTCTCAACACTGTCATTCATAACTTCTGTAAGGAGAAGAGGTTTGATGAAGCGTGCAAACTGCTCCGCAGCCCCCCAAAGCGTGGTATTGTGCCTGATGAGGTCAGCTATGGCACAGTCATTGCTGCATACTTTAAGGATGAGAACCCGAACGAGGCAATGAAGCTTTGGGATGAGATGAATGAGAGAAAGATAATGCCAAATGTAGCAACCTACAATTCAGTGATTGGTGGTCTCTGCAGGTTGGGCAAGACTAAGGAGGCAATTAAGAAATTGAACGAGCTTTTGGAGAGAGGGCTGGTGCCGGATGAGACTACCTACAATACTATTATTCATGGATACTGTAGAGAAGGGGAATTGGAGATGGCATTCCAGTTTCATAATAAGATGGTGGAGAATTCATTCAAACCAAATGTTATTACCTGTAATATTCTTATGAACGGGCTCTGTAATGATGGTAAGGTAGAAAAGGCTCTAAAACTCTTCGAATCGTGGGTGTCGAAAGGGAAGAAGGTCGACATTATCACGTACAACACTCTGATAAAGGGGCTGTGCAAAGAAGGGAAGATTGATGCCGCATTAGAGCTTTTTGCTGACATGGAAGAGAAGGGTTTGCATCCTGATGCTCATAGCTACAACGTTGTTCTATGTACACTTACTGAAGTTGGAAGATCAGAAGAAGCACAAAGCCTGCTGTCTAAGATGGTTGAAACTGGAAAATTGCCAGAACAATTCACATTCCCTTTGTCAGAAGAAGCCTTTTCTGAAGCTGGAATAGATAGGGAACCAGAGATGACTCACGACGGAAAGACAGCTGAAGATCTGAAAGACAGTTCAGCAACTTATTCGGAACGCATTAGTGATCTGTGCAACAGTGGCCAATTCAAAGAGGCTAAGCTTGTTTTGGAGGAAATGATGCAGAAAGGTATAACCGTTAAGAGTTCTACATATGTTACTTTGATGGATGGATTTATCAAGAGGCAAAAGAGAATGACTAAAGGAGCGGGATAAAATACCTGCGTCAAGTCTTCATGCTTGTGTCATGCCAGTCAGTGCAATGAACAGTTTCTGAACATTGATTCATGAACTAGAACATTAACTTGGTCAAACTGTTGCCAGAAGCTCAAAGTGGTTGGATGAATTTGATTTGGCCAACAAGTTGAGGTTAGTGATTATGCGATAGCTGTTTGAGTCAATTTTTCTTTGTTCTTCTGCAAATTTTCTGATATTTTTCCATCATGTGACACAGTTACACTTGTCTTTTTTTTTTTAATAATTTCTTGGTACTGATATGCAAGAGAGAGTTCTAATAAACCTTAGTCAACACATATTGACATGTGTCAATCAAAAACAAATTGCTTAATTGAGGTCTATATTTTATGAAGACAAACTGTTTCTGTAATGTCATGTTGGTGAGAGGTCCATTGCTTCTAGCATACAGGTTCTGACAACTGAACGTTATAAACATGCCAAGCGTGTTAAATTACTATTAGGTGCATACATGAAACTGAACCCATTTAAAATTTTATTGACTAGAAGATGGCAAAATTCATGGAACCTCTGAGAAGTACTTGAACACTTCTGTGTGACATCTATATTATTTGTGATAGGTTTCTCATTTATATTCCAAAAACTTTTTTTTTTCCTCTTTGAATCTAGGAAAGCTTTTTGATGTCTGTATGTTGTATCGCTCTTGCAGTAGTATCCCAGTGTTTGCTTATCCAACCTAGTCTATAAGTTTATTCTGTGATCGTAGGTATTAATCAAATACATCTATATAGCAGTGAAAATTTTTCTATTTGGTATGTCCTAGATTGCAATACACACATATAACTTTTTCAGCAATTCCATTTAATATTTATAGGATGCTATGACTTTGAGTGTAACCTAATTATTGGGAAGGAGAATGGTTTCAGTTGGTTTCCTCAATTTGAGGAAATATTAAGAGGAGTTAATAATAAATGGCAAAACTAAGAAGCTCTTGTGGAAGTTGTGGTCCCTTTCAATATAAGGAAAAACTTTTGTATGGATGTAAGGAGAACAAGGTAAGACTGAGAGTTTAGGGAGGGCAGGGAGATTTTAATATGCAGTGCTTTTTTTTCCTCTTTTTTTTTTTTTGCTTCTCTCTCTCTCTCTCTCTCTTTTTTGGGGGTGGGGTGTGGAGGTCAAATTCTTGGGATGCACAAACATGAGGAGGCATGAGGAGGGGATTTTTTTTGGTGTTTCAGCCGGGAAAGATACATCGAATGGAACTAGTTGGGTACTTGCCATGTCAACAAAATTTCATGGGTTTATCTAACATTGTACTTGACTTCCGAGTACCTAAAAATGTGAGCCTTTATTAATATGGCCCATGAGATCTATTCCTATACACCGTGCATGTTTGAAAAGCATTTTGAGATAGGTAGGGTGGGCAGTGATGTAAGTGGTTTAATTTGGTTCTGTCAACATGACTTGATGTTTTTGAAAATTAATTTAGGAAAAATTATAGGAACACCACTCGACTTTAATCCAATTTCACTTACATCCCTGGTACTTTAAAAAGTGTCAAATTGACCCTTCTAGTTATCGATATATTCCAATATGATCCAGTTGTTCACTTACTAATAAATGGTATTAGCTTTTTCTCTGAATGGATAGAAATACCCCTCACTTATGGATGGGCTTGGAGGAGGAAGAGGATGAGAAGGAGAAATGATGAAAAGGAAGGGGAGGAGGAAAGAGGGGCCATCGGCAAGATATGGACTGGAGAAGGAGGAGGACATGGAGGAGAAGAGGGTGGGGAGGAAGGGGAGGGGAAGGATGGGTTACCAGCGAAAAGGGACGGAGGTGGGGGGGGCGTCATGGAGGGGGATGGCTTATGGGCTGCTTGTAGGAGGAGGAGGAGGAAGGGGAGGAGATGGAGGAATGAGTGGAGGTGGAGGAAGCCACCATAGAGGAGGAGAAATGGATGAGGAGGAAGAAGAGCAGAAAAGATGGGTTACCGGTGAGAAGAGGTGGATATGGAAGGGATTATAATAGAAGGATAAAACTCATGAGTGGGCTTGGAGGAGAAAAAGGATTAGGAGGAGAAGTAGATGAGGAGGGAGGAGTCATTGGCAAAGAATGGGTTGGAGGAGGAGAAAGAGGACAAGAAGGAGAAGAGGATGGAGAGAAAAGAGAGGGGAAAAAATGGGTTACCAATGAGAAGGGGCAGAGGTGGAGAGGGTTGGCGTGGAGGGGGATGGCTTATGGGTGGCTTAAAAGGGGAGGAGGATGATGAGGAGAAATAGATGAGGAGAAAGGAGAGGATGTGGAGGTGGAGGGAGCTGCCATAGAGGAAGAGAAATGGGTGAGAAAGGGGAGGAGGAGGAGGAAGGAGGGATGCCAGCGATAGAGGAGGGGATTAATCGGAGAGAAGGGAGGAGGGAAGAAGTGAAGATAAGAGTATTTTCATCATTTTATAAAAAAAATGATATTATATAATGGTCTTATAACATTATTTTATTAATGGAGATAGACAATTGGATCATTTTGGAACATATCGATAACTAGAAGGACTAGTTTGACACTTTTCAAATTATAGGAGGTGTAATTAAATTTGGGCTAAAGTTAAAGGGATGTTCCTATAAATTTTAAGTTATTTTATATTTGTCAATTTGTCAGGTGCCATACCAACTTTTAAACAGATTTGTTTTATGTTGGCTCCAATTAAACATCTTAACTATTCATCATGATCAATGTCGACTGGATCTTACAAGATAGATATGGAAACTAATGGATTATTGTAATCAGCTATTGCTGCGACTGAAAACTAATGTGATTTCATGGTTGCTAAAAAAAATTGGGTTTAATTTGTCCTACTTGTTGCAAATCCACTAGCACCTTTATGAGGGAAATAAGGAGCAAGAGAGTTTTAAGAAATAATCCTTATTATAGTTTAAGTTGACATTAGGGCTTGGTGATTTGATGAGGGTTGCTCTGCATATACCTTTTCAATATATCCATTGGCTAGTGCCGTTTGAGTATTGGATTAGCTGTTATACAGATAACACAACATTCAACAATCTACTCATATGCTTTTGACTTTAGCTTAATTAAGCATTACTTTGACAATATATTCTTTTTCTCAGACCAGATGAAGGTTCAAATAAGTTGACATAGGGCTGGATGATATGATGAGGTTTGTTCCTTGTATGCCTTTTTGATCTATCCATTGGCAAGTACTATTTGACTATTGGGTGGTTATGTGGCTAACGCAACATTCAACAAATCACTTCGATTCTTTTTATCCTTAATTAACCATTATTTTGGCATTATACTCTTTTTGTCAGACTAGATCAGGGTTCAAATAAGGAATGGATTATCAATACAATAAAATAAAATCTACATAATAAAGTTAATTGTTTATTTGAGTTGTGCAGTACTTTATATGGATAGAAAAAAAAAATCATCATTTTCACTTCAGATTTTGACATGTATAGAAGCATCACATCTAGTTTTGTAGTATGATTGAAAAGAAACACCTGCAGTGAAATTTTGGCACTGTCTTCAACCTTTTGGAACATTCCCCATTCTCACCATACATATATACTTGCTCTCCTTAAATAAAGACCCTACTTCTATCTTTGATAATTATACTGATTATTTTGTTCTGAGTTACTTATGTCAAATAACAGAGTTGTTGGTAGACGTCAAAGATTCAATGATAAATTTTTTGGTTTCTTAATGATGAATGGAAAAAGTCATGTTGCATAATGAGATAATTCAATAAATGTAGGAGTACTGATATATGTGGATGATTATTGAAGTCCTCGATTTTCCTGAGCTCTTACTTCTGCCACCACAGCTACACCCCAGCTAAACCTTGAGAATTGCTTATACAATGCCTTGGATGTAGTGTTGTTACTCAAAACAATGCAATGTTACCTTGAGTATGTGCTGGACCCTCTTAGGTTAAAAATAAAAACAAAGATTTTTACATATTAGGGCCTCACAACTGACAGTTTGCTGCCTCTATACTGGTACCATGCTCCTATTCACTAGTCACTATTAGTGACAAATTACTCCCATAGAGTTGAATTCAATAATTCTCAAGTTACTTTTATAAATTTATTTTAGTTTCTATATTGATCTATATTCTAGGATGCCTCAGTACTATATGATTTCGCTGATAGCTCTTGCTTCATTTCCAGGGCATATAAATCTCGGAAGTCTCATGCTTCTATTAGATGCATATTCGATGTATAGTTCAACATTCCAGCAATCAATGATGTTGTTGTGCCACAAGACTGAAGAGTCAGGATTGATATCCTTGCATAATCATGTTTATTTGAGGCATTGATTGAATAGCCAAAAGTTTTGCTTATCCAATCATTATAGCTTAGAAGATTATTTCTGGATGCACTAGTAGCTTGGTGGAAGGATTTGACAAGATGCATCATCATAAGAAATGGTAATGGTTCTCTCCAGTCTTGCACACCATTTAGACTGATTAAAGATCAGCAACATGGTTTATCATATGGCAACTTGTTCAACTTCTTTTCAACAAATTCTTAAATTTAAAATAAATATATACATTAGCATCCTTGATTTGAAACTTACGACCGACTTTTAGATTTTCCTTTTTTTTTTTTCCATATTATTGCCATTGCTTGCTGGAATTCACTTAGATGGCAACATTACCTTGGAAAAATTTAAAAGCTTATGACTGACATCTAAAGCAGGCTTTATGTTGTATCGAGAAAATATGGCATGGCAAATCCAATTTGTCCATACAAAGTTGTTTTTCTCAATCAGTTGATAATTTACCTTAGGGAGATTGCCAGTTTTCTTCGATCTGGTCATTGTAAGATAATATGGACCTGTACCTTGTGTGCCATGTGAAATCGAAAGCTGAAGGACAAATAACATGGCGATACCTAACATGGCAAACCTAAACTATCGCACTGTTTGCATTCGTATTGGTGGAACCTGGATTGCAAGGTTTATGAGATCTTTATGACAATATCTTTAATGAATTGATAAAATAATTTCTGCATGTACAAAAGAAAGAAAAGTAGTTAAAGGCTCAATTTTTAAGATGCATTTGATGGTGCTGCTTATATAGTGGAAACCACCTTGCCGTGGTTCAAATGGTTTGATGAAACCCTAGTTCAAATATATAATGAACCATGTTTAAGTTTCATTAAACTGTGCTTTAAGAAAGAGTGCTCTCTCTCAGCTTCGTTACTTGGACTTAATCCTCTCTTGTCAAGATTCCCAGGGGTGCAGCCACGCATTCAGATCACTATTGAGATCTCTCTTAAATATCTTGTCAAGTTTGAGAAGCAAGAGCCAACAGGCATTGTAGCTTTGAGATGGTTGGCCATGAATGACCATGGCCATCTTTATAGAGATAAAACGGTGTTATCTATTGGCTGTGTGAACAAATTTTAGTGATAATTCTTTTGGAGATGTGTTTCTAAGGACCACTGTAAGATTGAACGGGTTTGTCTTCGGTGTTGAGTAAGAGATGTCATATTTGGTCGATTGAAGTGTGGAATAACCATTTGTGATTCGCCCATTAGTTGTCAATGGAGCCAATGCACCAACCATTGATATGTCAGCCTCTTAGGTAGAAGCATCCATTTTAGAGAGAATGCTGCATTAAGAGGGGCATGTGAAATGGAATAAGGTCTTTGTTCACTAGGTGTGTGAGAGAGAGAAGGAAATGCAGGGATTCTTGATATATGTATGTATATATATAGGTTAGGTTTAAGTTACACTTGGTATGACTTCTACAGAGTTGCACTTTTTTTTGAATTGGATGAGAGGTACGATTGAGCCATGGGATATGATTTACTATCTTTAAATTATAAAAATATAAAAAATTATATTATTTAGAGATTCTTAATCTACACATCAAGTAGTCAAAAATTAGATAATTTAAATAATATAAAATAATATATATTTTTTTGACCATTTAATATATAAGTTAGGATTTTCAAATTATATGATTTTTTGTATGTAATTAGTTTAAAGATCATAAATTATAGCCAATAGCTTGGATTATCAACGTGCAACCATCATTGTTCAATTTAAAAAAGATATTACTCTTAGGATGATAACATATCTAATTTAGATGGGCTAGCTATCTGTTCCCGACCTGAGGTCGCAAGTCAGGGGTTATGGCAACCACCGCATACTCATAGAAAATTCTTTCCACAAACATGCAAGACATCTTATCATGCTATCATAAAGCAACAGTGAAATAATTAGTCATAAATTAAATCTAAAATTTGACTAATTAAAATCTAATTTCAATATTCCATAAAATTTAATAATATTCCAAAGATCTTACATTAGCTTTAATAAAATTCTCAATCTAAAATACAAATATTGAGATCCTGCTTCTAATCACTCTTCTGTATATATCCACGTATCATCTTAGTTCTCAAGATCTGTAAAAATAATAAAAATAAAAAATAATGAACTAGATAGCCCAACAAGCAATGATCATTTTAACTAGATTATATTAAATAATAAAATAAATTATCATTTATAGAAAATAAACATGTAGAGTTTATCAGTTCAAAATTAATTTATATTATGCAATATTTTTAAAATATTTATTATATCAAATTCAATCTTTTCGAGTTTCTTTCAAGAATTCAATTTTTCTTTTAAACTAGTCAAAGATCTGCACGTTGTGTGGGATGGATAATTATGGTCTATAATTATTAAAATTTTTTAATAATAAATATTTTTTTTATTTTTTAATATTTTTTAATATTTTATTTATTATATATATTATATATTTTATTATTTTATAAAATAATTTTTTTTCTTTCTTTCTATTCTCATTTTTTTGGGTATAGAGGTTATGAAAGGCTGGTAATCCAAAACAAAAGCAAAATCCAGTAGAGTAGTTTGATCTCTGATTGCATACCTAGGCAACCAAAACTAGAGAAGACCAGAGAACAGTTGGTAGCGATAGTGACTAAAATCCTGAGATGCCACCCACAACCCCTGCACCCATTGCTGCCTCTGAAGTACTATTTTTTCTACGGCCACCATAAGCCCTCCCCGAACCACCCCATCGTCCGCGGTGGCCTCTTCTCCAACCGCAAAACCCTCCCCCCTCCTCCACCTCTGCCCTTGCCCCCGCCCCCATGCCGTCCTCCACTGTCGTTGACTTCCACGATTGGGACCCCAATTATCCCTCCTTGGCCATTAGCGCGCGCCTCCCCCCTCCCTTACGCCATCAACCCCCATCCATCCCCCCTCGCCTGCTACATTCTCGACACCCTCCGCCAACACCACCACTGGTGCCCTCCAATCCTCTCCAATCTCCGCAAGCTCCACCACATCCCCCTTGATCTTGTAGCTGAGGTCCTCTGCACCAGTCCCCTACTCGACCTCGCCATCTTCATCCACTTCTTTCATTGGGCTGGCAACTAGAAGGACTTCTGCTACACCTTTGCCTCCTACAATGCTCTTGCCTATGCCCTTAATGCCATCTGCCTTTTCCACGTCATCGACCAAATCCCGGAGCTCATGGACTCCCAAGGGAAGCCCCCTTTCGAGAAGTAGCTCGAGATCCTTGTCCGATTGCATGTCGACATTGACTACGGCCTTCGGGTCTTCCATACCTATCAAAAAATGCAAGGTAAGTTCGACATCAAGCCCCAAATTTTAAGGGATTATGCAGAACTGGAATAGGATCGAGGCCGATGTAATGGTGGTAAGGTAGGAGGCCATGGATCGAATGGCATCAACGTAGGTGGCACAGATGGAGGAGTATGTAAAAATCACAAACATGTATCAAATGAATAGAACAGTTTGTGGCGAACAAAGATTTATTCCTTTTGTTTATATATATATATATATAATGATATGATAGGATATAAAATCAAAAAGAAAAAAAAAATCATGGCCAGGCCGAGAAATTTAAACATTCAGACACAAACCCAAGCAAAAAAAAAAAAATTCAAACACCATAATAATGAATCAATGAGGGGAACCTTAGTTTTCTTTTTCTTTTTCCTTTTTTAAGAGGGGGGAGGGAGGACGTATAAGCATTGATGGTCCTGGGTGGCCTGGTAGAGGCTGTCATCGTGGTAGATGCGGCAGCGAGATTCAATGATCTGGAGAGACTGCTAGGGGACGTCCCACTACTTGGTGAGGAAGAGCGCCTACCGGTATACCGGAGGATGTGGTCCCAGTCATTGACTTGAGGAAGAGCGCCTACCGCTATACCGGAGGATATATGGACGTCCCACCATAAGCTACCCACAATCCTCTTTCTATTTCACGAAACAAGGATTTCTTTGTCCCCTTCTTCCTAAGGCCAGGGAGGTTCTCCTACTAACTTGCAACGCTCGTGATTAGGCAAGCAGGCCACGATGACAATGGATGATCTAACTCCGATAATCGACGGTGACAATAGTGGCAAAAAATCTTTCATTAAGTTCATGAATCAAATGGAAAAATAAAATTAGAGGAGAGTGAAAATATGAAGATGAATCAAGATTAATCAGATGATATGGTTTGACAATTTCGATCGATTAGATCGAGATAATTTAATCAAAATATGATAAAATTATTATATAGATAATTTAATAAAATTATAAATGATAAAATCTAATGATATCCGATCTGATTAAGATGAGTGCTAGTATGCGGTCCGACGATTATAGATTAGGATCTCTTCACTAGGATCGTTTAAATTCATCATCAATCTTTTTAGAGATATAGAAAACCTTAAGAAAGAGAAATAATATAGAGAGATAATTTCTAGAGAAAGAAAGAGGAGAGGGAAAGAAGAGAGAGAATTTTTTTCTTTTTTTCTTTCTTTCTCTTTTTTTTAAAATCCAAGAATCCTATTAGAGAGAGGAAATAGGAGAGAGAAGATAGAGAAAATGAATATTCTAGAGAGAGAAAGGAAGGATTCAAACTTAAAAATAGGAGAGAGAGAGAGAGAAGAAAGAGAAATTCTCTCTCTCTCTCTCTCTTCTTTCTTTCTTTCTTTCTTTCTTTTTCTTCTTCTTTTTTTTTCATGGTCAAATAGAAGACCCATCATCCTTTTTCTATTTCACGAAACAAGGACTTCTTTGTCCCCTTGTTCCTGAGGCCAGGGAGGTTCTCTTTCTGGCCGGCAACGCTCGTGATTGGGCGAGCAGGCCACAACGACGATGGATGACCCAACTTTGGCGACCGGCGGTGACAATAGTGCCAGAAAATAAGAAAATGCGATGGTGAAAATTGAAAAAATTGAAACTAACCCAGGCCCTTCTTTTTCTAACCAAAATCTGGCTATAGTCGATCAAAATCCATGATCTAAACAGTTATAGAAGATAGGAAAGAGGGTAAATCAGCAAGGGCCGACTATGTATATGTTTTTTCGACAATTTTTGGGGTGAAATCCAGCAACTCGGTGAAGTGGAAAGCGGCTTCTTTTCGATGATGAACATCGATTGGAGTTCATGGGATTTGAAGGAAAGGGTTGGCCTCTCTTTAAAAAGAAGGAGAGGAGGAATTAGAGTCCTCCTCGGCTTTGGTTTCCACCAGAAAGTCGTTGGAAAGAGGACTCCATAGAGGAGTCCAATTCGTTTACTTCTTTTTTTTTTTTTTGCTATTTTTCTCTGCTTTGAAATCTGTGCTTGTGGGGGTTGGGATCAAGTAGGTTAGGTCTGATTGGGCTGGGGCATCACACTTGCTATATCCATGCTTGAATCTGAACTACATTCATTAGGACCCACATCCAGTTCCTAGTTCTATTTTGAAAATTAGATCTTGCTTGTTGATATATCCAATAATAATTGGATATGGGGTATGATCTTAAGGTTTTCAAATATCCTATTGGCCCATTTTTGGACCTATTCCTATTGCTTCTCCTCCAAGGTTATAGTCCAACTAAATTTGTGTTTTCAAAATAATCAAATATACTTTAACGTGCTTTCTATGCTATAATAATCAATACATTTATTGGATACACTTTAGTTCAATAATAAGTATTAGCTTGTGTTTTGGACTATTGGACGTAGCCACCGAATTTATCAGATTATGTGTTGGCTCATATATGAACATGCCATTAGACCTACACAAGTGTGCAAGTTCCCCTTCAAAATAACTAGATGAGAGAGTGCTCCGGAGAACAGATAGGCTTCTAGACAAAAAATATATCAAACCATAACAAATTAAACCTACGAATAATATTGCAAATCTAATAGTCATCAACAAGTTTAGCTATACTAGCACCATGAACTTTACTGGTCAGGTACCAAGTTGGTAAAATATGGTGCGGTATCATATAGGCACAATACACGGCACTAATATTGATAAGATAGGAGAAAGAAATCTGGAGGCTTCCAATTTCGAGGGTTTTTGAGAATCTTGATGAGAAATCATTTAGGGCTGGTTCTCGGCTTTGATCTCATTGGAATATTAGGGTTTAGGATGGTGCAATTCATTCAATTTTGGGTGTAGATGAGAAATCTCTGGCTCCAGCAGCCACTGGGAGAGGTAGGGCCTTTCGATCAGAGGTGTGGAGTTGGAATTGAGGACCTTGATGCTTGTGCGAGAGAGAGAGAGGTGAAACGAGTGAGTTTGGGTTGGGGTTGGGATCACGAGAAAGGATGGATTGGAAAGGAGAGGGGTTGGCCCCGGTTAAGTTTGGGGTTGGGATTCTGACGTAGCGTCGTTGAGATTAAAGTCTACATGATGTAAACATTTTGAAACTTTTGGCTTAATATATATATATATATATATATATATATATATATATGATGAGAAGGAGGTTAAACCTCTGCTATTTATTTATAATTATATTGTTCAGTTACAAAGGTTGTAACCTTTCCATACGTCAATAGTATAATCCTTGAATTGGTTTGAGGGACTTTTGGCTTAACATATTTTGATCTCATTTATGTATCAATCTTTAAACATATTTAATCATGAAGTGGTAATAGGCTTTGAATCTCTTTACCAATCTGCTGTTCAACAGTCACCAGAAGAAGTTGATTTATATCTAAATTCAGATCCGAAACAATGGTGATCTGGTGCTCGATAGCACAAAGATTTTGTACCGGGAGAGAGTAGCGTGGGAGAAGGTATTGAAGAATGGATAAGAGACCAATGGAAAACAAGTAAGGGGAAAAGAGTGGCCTGCGACCTTTTCTTGAATAAACTTTTTCACAGAGAGAACTTCAATTATTCTCGTCTCAGCTATAGAACCTTTTTTCCTGACCCTACCAGAGCTTCGTAAAATACAAACAAAACTAAGACAAAACAGCCAACTAAAAATCCTTAATTAAAGATCCACATTACTAAACAAAATAACTCCAACATCCCTCGAATACAATTGATGAAGTTACTGTTCATGATACTGTAGTACAACAATAACATCACACAATTTTTTGATTAAAATAAGTACAACTACGCATTGGAAGCAAACGGGCATTTGCCGATCTTTACCGCGTGGAACTGAGTGGAATCGGTACGATCTATGTTGGAAAATTCCACTCGTTCTAGAGCAGTTGGAAAATTGAACCATCCTTATTCCTAGCTAGATAGATATGGTACAATCTATGTTGCTCAGTCCGGATGATTTGCAAACTGTAGAGGTTTGGATGGGGATGGTTGAGTTTGAAATTGGAATAGGAATGAATAACCCTTATTCCAATTATTTAGTTGAAAGAAGTTTCATTTCGATTTTAATTTCGGGATGAAATGAAAATTACTTAATTTATCTAAAACTCAATTTCTACTCTTAACTAAGAATTCAAATTTTATTCTGATTTCGATTACGAACTAAATACTTCAGAGGATTTTTCCTTTCTGACATCCCATGTATTCATAGGTGCTATCATTTAATCTCGCTATCTCTTTATGGATAGTTGGATTTCAGGTATGAATCTGCTTTCATTAAAAACTAGATCATATAGGTTTTAAATTTGAGGGGATCTAAAAATGACCTAATAGCTAATTCATCTCATTTTCTTCATTTGACCCATAGTACTACTATGATGACACTTTTTTCATCATGGGAATGGTCCCACATTGGTTGATGTAAAGATTGGGTTTGCTATCGTATAATGGGATCTCAGCGCTTTATTTTTTGTTTTGGGATGTGCCACCTGTATTATATTATATATGCATGCATAGCGTGGTTCACTACAACTGGTTAATTGTGCATAGCCATGGACTCATAACTGCAGATTCCTCAAAAGAAATAAAAAGAGATAAAAAGGAAGAAGAATAGTTAGAATAGAAATTTAAGAGGATAGGAGGGGATCTTGCGAAAACCACCACAAGAAAATCGATAACCATAGTTCTCAAAATATCAAAATCGGGACTATTCTAGCTATTCTAGATATCAATATAGGTAGCACGTCCGAAACAAGTTGAGATCCCATTATACAATAGTGAACCCGATCTTTACATCCATCTAGATCTCAAAGAGACCTTTCCAATAAGTCCAAGATCACTAGGATCTAATATCTGTCTGCAAATTTGCACCTTTCAAAGGTTGCTTATTCCATGTGCACTGTAGCAGGCTTCTACCACTCAGCCTGACGCATCTCTAAATATGTGCTACATCAGGCTCTCATTGTTGCGAAGAACTATGTATTTCCTTGTACCATGGTACCAGGTGCATCCAGGGCATGTACCATGCTGTTGTGTGACTGCTGCTACTCGATATTGTGACACATCAATCCTTGCTCGAGGCTAGGCTTGAGCATATATGATCTATGTGCTTGAGAAGGTGCTTGATTTGGAAGAGCAGGGGTCTAGAATCGAAATAGGAATGAATGATTTCTATTCTAATCATTTAATTGAGAGAAGTCTCATTCTGATTTCGATTTTGGGATGGAATAAAAATGATCCAATCTATCTAAAACTCAATCTTCACTCTTCTTCAAGGATTCAAATTTTCATTTTGATTTCAATTTGGATTCCGATTTGGATCACAAACTAAATGCTTCGGAGAATTTGATCATTTCGATTCTAATTCCAATTGCGATCCAAGCACCTCTCGAGTTTAGATAGGTTAGTAACACTAGGATTTCTTCACTTTCATAGAATCATGAAACATAATGTCAATGCGGACATTTTTAGAGAATATTTGATTCACGATCAAGAATTGGAATAAGAATTAGAATGGATTGGAATTGGAATCAAAATTGTCAAATCTCCTGGAGCATTTGGTTCGTGGCCAGAATCGGTATTGGAATCAGAATTGAAATGAAAATTTGAATCTTTAGGAAAGAATGGAGATTAAGTTTCAGATAGATTTGACTATTTTTATTCCATCCTGGAATTGAAATTGAAATGTGACTCCTCTTAACTAAACGATTGAAATAGAAATCATCCATTTTCATTCCAATTTTAGACCTCAGTTTTCTCCAATCAAACACTTCCTTAATTTAATTTTGCTTTATTCCCATCACGAATATTGCAAGAATGATGAGGTTGAATGGAAGGCGGGGTCTTCGTGGAGTTAAACTGGAGTGTGAATTTTTTAAGGATCATCAATAAAATCCACCTCTTTCTAGCGCAAGTGTGAATTTTTGCTCTTCATGTTTAAAGGAGTCATAACGATGTGGATTGTATTGTTGTCACGTAGCCATGCTATGCCTAAAACAATTCAAGTGACGATTAATAGGACATGCCATCACTCACTGTTTGGTCTTCATGTTTATTGCCAATGGAGAAGTAGATGATACATTGATGCTCTATTGTTATTTTTTTACTTGATCATTCAACCGACTTACTTGATAAAGAGATTTTTGGCTCTTTCTTTAAATGTGAGTTTCCCAACACCTTTGTCGAGACCATATTTGGTGCTTCCGCTATCCATAATCCTTGTCCTCACCTTTTACCATAAATCACTTTTGTTCTAAAAGTTTGGTTGCACTCGTTGGTTGTCCATCCTCTTCACTTGTAAGAGAAGTAATCTTAGAAACTTTTATAGAACAATATTCATCTTTAGAGATCATTATTGCATCTTTAAAACTTGATTTCACTATTGAAGATGAATCTAGAACTTTTGAAGCTGTGCTCTCAACTTTAAAAGAAGGTCTAAATGTCTTTCTAGCATTATAAGAATAGGGAATCTGGGTTTATCTTTGTTTTAGAGGAATTTGACGGAATGTTAACATGCAGCTTCTCATAATAAATAATTTTGAAAGAGGGAAGCTGACAAGAAGGGGTTGATTCTTTAGAAGAAAGCTGAGACTCTAGTATCACTATCACTTTTTTGAAATCTTATGCGAGTGCTTCAACCTTGAGTTTGTCTCCTTGATGAGGTTCTTTAATTCTGAATACATTGTCGTGTGAGATCCTCCCACTTTGATAACAAATAACATGGCAGGAGGGATTGTAGGGACCCTAGCTAGATTCTTCAGGAGAAGAAACAAAGATACAGAAGAAGGATAAAGAAGAGAAGAGGGATTTAAGAGAAGAGCATAATTAAATCAATAACCCATAATTTTTAAAATATCAAAGTCAAGTTTATGACATTTTTTTTTAAAAGCAAAAAAGTCATGTTTACAACCTTTAAAAGCTATGTAAATAGAATTTCAATGATGATCACCATAGATAATCTTAATTTGGACCCTGTATCTAACTAAGGGAATCACATTATGACTAAAATTTTATACGTTAGATGAC
Source organism: Cocos nucifera (assembly GCA_006176705.1). NCBI lineage: Eukaryota > Viridiplantae > Streptophyta > Magnoliopsida > Arecales > Arecaceae > Cocos > Cocos nucifera. The sequence continues at coordinate 4,716,654 of QRFJ01000005.1, read as the reverse complement.
AATTGCCGGTAACTGGATCCTTTAATTAATTTTTGACCTAGAATACACTCGAATTTGGCCAAGTCCAAAATCAATTCTAGATCTTGAAGGGACATTTACAACAAGTTTAGGATCACTAGAGTTCGATATTTATGTAAAAAGTTGTCTTTTGGAGACAGATTTGATCCATCCAGAGTGGCAAGCTTTTTGATCACTCAACCTGATAAATCTCTAAATCTGTGTTACATGAACTTAGCTCGCAACATGTCCTTTAAACCCCTTGTGTTATCCAAATATAGAAGGACCATCCCCATGCATAGTCCAAATGGGCCTCTCTCTCCGCTTTGTTTTTGTGAAATCCTCTGCTGCTTTCTTAGCAATACTGTATTATTATAGCATATTATCTTACTCAAAACCGTTATGGCTATAAACAAAAACCATGGACTGCTACTGCTACAATGTTATCAAGGACATTATATTGGTCAAATTTTTTAAAAAGCTTTCTTCTTCTAATTATTATATTGCTATATTATATCACCCATAACTAGGTTTTACAGCAGATACAAGCTTGCAGAAGCAAAATGGTAGCATTATGGATTCTATGTTGTAGTAATATTTCTTTGTATTTAACAACAATACCTTGGATATATCCTGAGAACACTAATATTGGAGAATAATATTTTCTGATAATATCCCCATAAGCAGTGATAGTGTTCTCACCCCTAAAAGCATAATGAAAACAGCCATCTCCTTGCAATCATTACAGCAAAATGTTCTTATAAAATGAAAAAAAAAAAAATCATGATAACAAAGAGCAATTATCTAACATGATCTACACCAAATTAGGCTAAATTAAGCCAGCACATCATGATAGTTGTTGGGGATAAATCCTAATCCCGCCGAAGTCCAATCTGATGCTTAGTCCTGATAATCACGGAAGAGTTTCGATCGGGGATATTCTCTCCAGCGGGCAAACCCCAACCAAACTTCTTCAAACAGTCGAACTCCTCCAACGGCCGAACCCCAGTCGAACTCTTTCAAACAACCGAACTCCTCTAGCGGCCGAACCTCTTTCGAACTCTTACAGCGGCCAAACTCTATCCGGACCTCTCCATCAGCTGGACTTCTTCTGGACTTTTCTATCAGTCGAACTCTTTTCAGACTTCTCCTTCGACCGAACTTCTCCGTCAGTCGGACTCCTTCCGGACTTCTCCTTCAGTCGGATTCCTACGAGAGCCGAACTCCTTCCGGACTTCTTTTTCAGTCGGATTCCTCCAAAAGCTGAACTCTTTGCGGACCTCACCTTCAGTCGGATTCCAACAAGAGCCGAACTCCTTCTGGATCTCTCCTTCAGCCAAACTTCATTTGAATTCCTTCAGCGGATTACTTCCAGATTTCAAGTAGTATTCCTCCTAGATGATTTCCTATAGACGTATTCCCTTCAGGAGTCCGAACTCCTTTGAAATTAATATATATTAAAGTTCTTCACCAACCAACGTCTGCTTCCTTCGAATTACGACTATTAAATCTCGACGATCACTATCAGTCTGATAACACCCCTTTCTCCGTAGCAAACCTCACATAGCCCCGAGCGGCCTATTACTGGACAGTATGACTGTCACTATCAGTCCGCTACAGGCTCCGTCCATAAAAAGGAATCCTCCAGATAGATTTTCTTTAAGTTCTCTTCTCCTTTCCGAAACTCTATCGAACTTTTTCTTGAGCACTCTATTTCTATTGACCAGAAAAACCGATTTGATCGTCGGAGGATCATGTCGAAGCCACCACCATTGACTCCGGATGGAACTTTATTTTGCAGGTCACCGGTGGCAACCTCTTCCTTAGCTCCAACTCGATCCGGCGTCGGTCAGATTCTGCACCAACAATAGTCATGATGTTTCTGTTTTCTTGGGTTATCAATCATCACACACGATACTCATGACACTTAACTTTATCAACAATATAAGGATCATGGGGACAAGAAGCAACAATTATTGCCTCTTCATGCAACACAAACATCCAATGCTTACATACCCCTTGCATGCTCATGATGGTACATCCCAATTCTGATACAGCATATTCTGAAGAAATTGAACTGGGGAAACTCTTATACGCTAAGACACAGGGCAGGGCCTAGAAACACAAAATCTATACCGAAGTTTGCGAGCTGCAAACTGATCTGGTGAGCTAATGGGGAATGCAATTACATCTGAACAAATGCACATACTGCTACAAGGAAACTGCAGGCAGGCAGTAGCTGTTTCTTGTGCCTTATTGAAGTGCAGAATTCCAATGCCAAAGAACACTTATGCAGTTGCTTCTGCAGAGCCAAAAACAGCTTTGAATGGGTCCACGAGTTGTGGACACAAAACAATCACACTTATTCCTGCAGGAAGCCATTGTCGTTGAGGTATGATATTACTTGCTTGGCCATGGCTGCTGGAGGAGGACACTCCCCAACTTTTGGTTCTATTACTATCTGAAAAAGAATATACTATAATTTCAATGCTACCTACATCAGTAGACAAGTTATGATGGTGCAACAAAGGCAAATATAAACATCGTACTGAATAAGAATGTGCTGTGATCCCCCATATGCTTGTACAATTTATCCTATTATATCATATGATTGTGTATTTATTCTATCATATGTAATTTGATAAACAGCCCCAACTTTAGCTGGTTCAATTCTCTTGCTTGTCTTCCTTTACCAGCAAGAAATGAACTCAGAGGGGTGCATTAACTGTTACTATCGAGCTGTGGACAGAGGAGATGAGTCAGCCGTCCATGCCAAGAAAATTGGATCATGGTGGTAGAGCTAAACCAAAAAGGAAAACTGATTGTTGAAAAAAGAGGGATCTGAAGATGGACAAATATTTTCAGAAGATGAAAGAGAAGAATGATGGGGCCAGTGTAGAAAACGAAAAGAAAAGGCAAACACATGCAAATGATATAGAAATTGAATGAAATATATATAATGACTACAGAAAATTCTCCTGTCAGTCATAAAAATTCATCATGACTCACCTCACAGTCCAAGGGTGGCTCGTATGGATCATCTATCCCAGTAAAACCTGCAGTTTCACACAATAAACTTTAAACATCACCACATACAGGCAAATAGGCTGTATTTTTGGGGCCATGTTTGCCATGTTTCTATGAGAAAATGAAAGAGAATATAGACGTTATCAGGCATCACCTACAAGACCTCATATCAATAAACTAATAAATTTATGGTGCATACCCTTGATCTTTCCTGCACGTGCAAGTTTGTACAGGCCTTTTGGATCCCTTTTTTCACAAACTTCTAGAGGAATATTCATGAATACCTGAATACTTATGCTTGTCCATAAACCATTCATGCTGGCAGGAATCAAATATTGGGGAGGTCAAAAAATATTTCAATAGAAGTATTTACCTCAATAAATGTAGAATCTGGCAGTAGAGCACGGCAAGCATCACGATCTCTTCTGTATGGAGATATCAAACTAGCTATGCATATAATACCAGCATCTGCAAAGAGCTTTGCTACTTCCCCTATAAAAAGATTGTGAGGGAACTTAGCAATGATTGGTACAAAATAATATTTCTGTATCAACCTCTCAAAATTTAACCGTGCACTGCTCACATGGAAAGCATGCTGAATATTTAAGAAACACGACTAGAAAAGAAATCCTAGAAGTAGATCATATACACTGGTTGGTAACTGGACGAAAACTTAAATTTGTGATACACCTATTGACTTCGACTAAAAACTGTGTTTGTTTACAGCAAGAAATAACTTTAAAAAAATTCCACAAACACTAACCAACTCTGCGTATATTTTCTGCACGGTCTTCTGCTTTGAAACTAAGATCTCGGTTTAGCCCATGTCTAACATTGTCACCATCAAGGACATATGCCAGGTATCCTCTGCTGTACAACTCTTGACTCAGTGCACATGCCAGCGTGCTTTTGCCTGAAGTACAGATGCATGATTAAATACAAGAGGAAATTGGAAAATGATTTTCTTTTGCTGCTAAGATGATTTAATTACATACAAATATTTGCTACTGCAAAAGAGAAGCAGAACAGGCTTAAGACAACTGACAATTGTGCAGAATGGCTACAATGAAAGCCATTCATATACACCTGATCAAGAAAATTGGAACAACAAGGAATCACCATTACATGTCCTTCGGGACATGATCCAGTAAGTAACATCTAATGTACAAACTGATTATTATTTTTCAAAAAAAAAAAAAGGGTTCCTGAAAAACTAATTGTAATTGATTTAGAACTTTTGTATACAACCACATCCAAGTGCAACATATCACAGACATTTGAAAAATGGTTTGTGGTGCACTGAAACTCGTGTCGTTACAGAATCAATGGCCTCTTCAATCCCACCTATGGTTCCCTTTTTGCCTCCTCTTGCAAGTAAATCAAAAGTTTTAAGATATATATCCTACACATGTACAGAATCATGTGGATAGGGTATCAAGGAATTTAAGCACCTCCAGTATAATGTATATCTGACCAGAAGAAGAGTCATGTGAAGAAAGACACAAAGGTCAAGAAGCAATCATGGTTCATAAATTAACCAAAAATATACTAGTCCACACTACTTGTGTCATAATCAGTGGTGGAAAAGCACATTTCGCAAATTTCCATATCTCTTACTGTATAGGTCCTACAAATTTCTAACTCAGTGGAATGAGAATTCATAAAATGGATCCCACTTATTTGGAGAAGGCTTGATGGTTAAAATGGTTATCTTTTAGCTATGTACAACCAATTGAATTTCGAAACATTTGACACAAAAAAGATCAGCATGGTAGTAATTGAAGTTTGCAAGGGTATGCTGACATTGCCAGTGTAAGTAAAAGCATGCAGGTGATACTTTTCTAGATCAAGGGTTGTTCAAGATCTTCATTTTCAATGCTATGTGCTTGAAGGGCATGTTATGCATGAAATTTGGTGGGAAGCAAGGTCCAAAATTTAGTCACAGCTACATTAGGGATAATATGGATCCTACCAGTGAATATAAAATGTGAAAAGCCTGAAGCAATTTTCTGGTAATGTCGTGCCCTAGTAGATAAAGTTTTACAATCTCTCCCTTTAGAAATGAGCAACAGCAATTCAATTCTGTTACAGTTTTCCATTTTCATCCTGATTTGCTTTCTTTGACGCTCGCACTCATTGATAATATATCAAAGGTTTAAGATATGTACTCACAATACCATGTTAGATAATGAAGGTCCATTTTTGCCAAGTACAAAATTCTGAACAAAAATGGATATGAAACAGAACTTCTAAATGTTTTATATTAAGGTTTCCCTGCTATGTAAAATGTGTCTGAAATAGGAAAGAACATATTATATACATTTATTAATACATGCTTTCAAACAAATAAGAATCAACTTTACACAGCATGCCAGAACCCCACTAAGAGAAAGAATAGAATTATTTGTCCTTTTATTCAATAACAAAAAAAAATGTAAAAAATCTTTTCCCATAAAAACATATAATAACTCATGACCATCTTTTCTAAGGATAATTATGTCTACAACTGGTTATCTCATTTAGGGAAATGCTACTTGACCTTAGTAGAAAAAGGACTTCCTTTGAAAAAAGAAAGAGAAAAAATTTAGTAGTAAAAGGCTTTCCTCCAGACCATGAATCAGCCTTTGGAGAGGGTATGTTGGAAGTATTTCAGCCTTTGGAGAGGGTTTGTTGGAAGTATTTTTGATAGCCACACTTCAGAACAAGTTTAGATAAAACCTTTATCTTTAAGGTCAAATATCAACATATATTAACATAATGTTAGCCATTTTTACTTGTATATTAGCACACCTTCATTAGAATGATAAAATTCGGTCAATTCATGGTAGATACATGTAAGAACAACTGGTGCTTGTTAGATCCAACTTTCTAACATTACCGAGTTTTCCTTTACTTAATAGTACCATTTTTTGTAGTGAAGATGTTTTCATGGTCTGAAAATATCTATATTGATGTTCACTAAAAACTGGATTGCTTATGGGGGGTTCATGAAGTGTGAAACTAAAACATTCTTTAGTTTTTAAGATATGGCTTATCTTGCCAGTTTTTATGAAGTCTAAAATTAGAATAAGTATTATAAATTCTTTTTTTTGATGGAATTTAAGTGTTTGAATTCACAAAAATTATGCATCTTTTCGTGCTTTGAACGTGCTGCTACTCAACATAACATAGAGCGACATTATTGTCTCAGGCATGAAAAGCGTGTGCACAATACGAAGTACTCCAAACTTTATTCTTAACAAAAAAAATTGGCCTTGAAGTAAATCAAGTCAAAACATCATCAGGATCACTATCCTCATGTTTGATGCAGTTAGCTGTTCTTTCTGTTGGGTTTGTACTGCTAGTCACAAATCACAGGTAACTAGGATATGGTTCAATTCAAAATTACCTGCCATCATGTACATAGCAAAGTATGGCAAGTTTTGAGTTTACGCATGATGAATTTTTTTTTTTTTAAATGAAGTTTCTAGTTTATCTGTGATGACATTTTTTTTAACTTCTAAAGGTGAATAATGTCATCAGTTGTTATATTAACTCAGCATCAGGTCAAAATGACAATAACAGATATGAACCCTGTTAGAAGAGATTACCTTTGCACAAACATGAAAATAGATGGTAAAAAAGTAGTAAATAGTTCGCATGTTTGAAGGCAATAAGATCTGCACAAACTGAAACTCAATAAAACTAAGAGAACAACTTATAAGAAATCAACATGCCTGAAAAGCTGAAAGCTAATAGTAATTTAAAAACACCATGCCACATATATGGTGTTTGAGAGGGAGTCATCGATCTAAGCCATCAACTTCACAAGAACAAGAATTGGATCTAAGTTCAATTTTCAAACAAGAAACACACCAAACTCAGGTATAGCCTTATAGTCAAATTAAACTAGGTAGCCAAATCAGATCTCAAAGAGAGTAAGCCTCCAAACAACTGATCTAAAACATTTGAAAAATTACATGTAATTTAATGAATATAAAAAGTAAAAACTATTAATCAAGAAAAAAAAAATACATGTAAAACATCGAGATCTATGGTGCATCATAGCCAGAGAGAGTATGCATAGAAACAAGAAGACCGCAATAGTGAAAATTTAACTGGAGCTCATTAAAGAAACAGGAGGTAACTAAGAAAGTTTCATTAACAAACCTGAACCACTAAGACCTGTGATCCATATGACACATCCCTTCTGCTTGAGCAACTTCTGCCTTTCAAGCCTCCCAACTGGACATTCATGCCATACAATGTTTGTCGAATTCCCAACAGTTGACATGACAAGGTTATTTTTCCCTGGATCCATTCAGAAGAAATTTGAAGTTTGATGTGAAGTTCAAACCGGTCAAGATTGAGCAAGAAAAGTGGTCAAGCTTCTAAAAAGATTAGAACAACATGCAATTTTTTTCTTCCACTCATCATTAACTTTACATTATTGACTACAAACTTCATGAGGGCAATGAGCATTATTTCTTTAATTCTCTTCACCTTTAGCTTCCCTTCATTCCCGTCTACCCTGGCAAATAATGTCATCTAAGTGTAAGGTATACAAAGAGAGACATCTTCAGAACCCATTTCACTACCATTTTCTGTGTCAAGGTCCCATGAGCCCATAAAAATAGTCCCAAACCCATAACAGCCAAAGGGCCATCACCAATTAAAAAAAGAAAAAGAAAAAGATCCATCAGCTCGTACGGCAAGATAATGGACCTGTCGGTCACCATCCACCAAACCTCCAAACAACGAATCTTTCATCATTCCTATCCCAATTTAAACATAAAATTCGACGTTAAACCAATTGCAGCATTACTCAAAATCGCAAACAAGATGAGAAAGACTGGAAGTTGACACAAATTTGAGATTTCCTTGGAAGATTTCTAGAACCAGTCTTTCAACAATCCCAGCCAATTAGATGTAAACTTCGACGAAAACTAGCAGAATGGAATGGAGATCTTCTTGAAAAAATTCGCAGACTATTAGTAATTCTTGGAAGGAAAAGGAATCAAGATACCCGAAACGGAGCCACTGCAGACTTTGACGGAGGCCATCTGGGCGGTCTCGGTCGTCTCTCTGCCCGAAGACACGGCGAGGAGCGGGGTTAGGAGGCGCGGCCGGGCGGCCGCCAGCCCAATGCTTCGCCGCCACCGGCCAACGGGGACCGGGGTAGCCGAGAGCCCCAGCCTGGGCGGCGGCCGGAGGGGGGCCGGAACGGCGAAAGAGACCATCTCTTCACGGGTTGCCGGCGGGCGCAGGGAAGGGAACGGGGCGCGTTCGCTGCGGTACGCGGCGGCTATAAAAGGGCACGAGGCGGAGCATCCAGATTTCTGCGACCGAATTCTGTGGATTTCCTTCCGATTTTTTATGAGTATGCTACCTTCGTTTGGATTGCATTTTTTGTAAAAAAAATTAAAAAAAGTAATGCATTAACGGTTTCAACACAGGGCGAGCGTGGTACGGACTAGGGAGGACAGCAAGAAATAAAGGCAGGTTTATAGAGAGAAGAAAAATAGTTGGTTGTTTTTTTGGATACAATGAAAGGTTGGCTGTTGGCTCGCAAAATGATAGAGTAAGAGAGATGAAGTACTGGTGCAGCGGTGATTGTAACGTGTGGATTTACGGTGAGGAAATCGTACGTAGAAAAATTTATGAAAAAACGAAGTTGAGATCCAGATACGGGCCACGTGACAAGAGTAAGACATTTTTTTATTTTATTATATAAAATAAATCAAATATTAAAAGATCCAGATATAAGTTATGTGACGCGAGAAAGATATTTATTTATTTTTTAGTATATAAAAAAAATAAATATTAGAGGTTGCGATCCTGTCAATTATGACAGGACCCGTTTGGCTCGGAAAAAGACTTTTCTTCCCGGCTGAAAGTTGTTTTTTAAAAAATTATTTTTTATAAATATAATTTTAATATATTTAATTAATTATGAAAAAAATAATCTATTTTAGGATGATAGTTGTAGGTCGCCATGTTGGAAAATCGGTATGTGACGGCATCATTTTTATTTTTTTTTATTATAAAAAATAAAAATAAAAATAAAAAATATTTTATATTATTTTTTAATTTTAAAATATAAATATATTAAGTATGAATGGTTACTTTTAAATGAAAAATATGATGATAATAACTAAGCTAACGGTGGTGGTTGTAATAGTGGTAATCATAATAACAATGGAGAAAAAATTTTAGCATAATACTATAAAAAATAGTGATAGTGAGAATATATCGATGGTGCATTACTACTAGTAATAGTAGTAATAATAATAGAGATGAAGATAATGATTAGGGATGGCAATAGACAGGATATTTATAAAATTTGTCCTTCTCTATCCGAATCTATTTAAAATCTTACTATCTAAATCTATCGCAAATCCGATTATGAAATCAATCATCGATCCTAAATCCATATTATTTAAAAATGGTATACCTATCAGGTACATGAACCCATCCAATCAACCCTCATTCATATTCATATTCATATTATCATAGAACATAACTCATAAATTAAAAGTTTTTGTAGCCAAAGAGTAATCCTTCCGATCAAAAATTCCTAAACCCTACAAAATATCATACATACTCATAATGCCACAACTCCGACCAAATCCCATATCCTTAAAAAAAAGTCCCAATCGGAACCTAAAGAACCCCCCCAATCTCCCTTAGGTGCTCTCCTTTCCCTATAGAAAAAAAAGAGAATGAAATGAAGAGAAAAAGAATTGAAGAAGAAAAAAAAGATTAATCTATGTGGGAAAAGATCTTGCTTGTAAAATTTTTCCATCTTTTTTTTTGTTTTCGTTGATTTTTCTTATGTTTTCTCTCGCTTTTTCTATCCTTAAGAGACTTAATCGATAGAGACTTGGAGTGGCCGAATAAGAAAGTTTGGACAATAGCAAGAATTTTATATTGGTATCTATATCGAAGAGTTTAAATAGTATAAATAGATTATAAATTGGGCTGAATTGGGCTTTGCTGATTAAAGTACTAGTTAGGTTGTCCAAGGATTTGGACTTCAAAAATTTTTATAATATATATATATATATATAATCAGGTTTAAATAGTGGGTATTTAAGAGATAAATTTTAAATCCATTCTAAATCCGAACGGATTTTAGTTTTAAATTCCAAATCCTATTAGGATATACTAAACGGGTCTTATTAGGATCTCAGACGGATTGGATATTTGAAAACATCCGATGGATTGCCATCCCTAATGATAATAATAATGATGGAGATGAAATTAGTGGTTGTAGTAAAATATTTTTTTTTATTTTTGATAGTAATAAAAATAAAAATATCTTATTTTCTTAAAAATATAATTTTTAAAATAAATAATAATAATAATAATAATAATAATAATAATAATAATAATAATAATAATAATAATAATAATAATATCAAGCATATTTTTATCACTATTTTTATGATTTTATTTTTAAAAGTAAAAACTAAAAATAATTTTATATTGTTTTATGTATTTGTAACTTTTTATAAAAAAGTAAAGAAGAATGAACTATGGTAAATATTATTTGATAACTTGTTGTTTGTGATAAAGACTAAAAACTAGAGATGATAAAATATAACCTAACCCACTAACCCGACTCGTATTCAAGCTGCCATAAGTAGTTTAGGTATACTTTAAATAAGTTCAGATCAAAATAGATTGATCTATTTAATTATTTAATATTGGAGTCCGATCTAAATTTAAATAATTTAATTTATTTAATTTATTTAATATTTAAGTTAGATTGAATCAGGTTGTATACAATTCAAAAGGATCCCCCGGGCTGACGGTTAAATCCTATCGTGAGTTCATGATTAAAATATCTCATCTGTTCCATTCAAGATCGACGCCCATCCCTCGCGATTGATGCCCATTCCTTGTGATCGACGTCCATCTTTTTTCCAATTTCCACAATCCCACCTAGCCCAGTACCCTATTGCGATCAGGGTTCCGGCTTCCTTCGCTTTCCTTCCTCTTTTTTTGTATTTGTGGGGCCACCATTCCCAGGACGGTGGCGATGCTCATGAAGATAGAGCTCTTTGGGGAGATGCTCTAGATCGGGGGATGGAGAAGCAGTTGCTGCAGCTATTGGCTGTGGTAAGGGAGCATTAGGACAAGCAGCATTGGATGGTAGTATAGAGTCGTAGCCATCTCCATTCGCTGCTTGTGGCAACGAAGCCTCATATTTCTCCCTTCTCCAGGTCAGTGGCTCTTCTCCTCCTCCCTCAATGGCTGCTTCTTCCTCTTACAGGAAGAAGTAGCAATTCATGGAGTCATCATTGAGATTTGGCAAGGGATTCGATGATGAAGATGAGGATGAGGAGGCAAAATTATCAAGCTTGTAACAAGCTAGCTTGAGCTTGGGCAACATTCAGTTTGGGCAAGAAACTTTGGGCTTAAGTTCAATCGAACTCGTTAACATCAGATGCATGTTGAAAATTTAAATGGAAGTATCTCTAGAAAAAAAAATTATACTGTAGTCTAATTCATGATTGGGACCCAGGGCACCCTTGAGTAGTTGAGGTTGTTGTTTAAGGGTGGCCTTTGCTTATTAGTTAAGCCTGTAGCCTACCATGGGCTACCCTTGGGTTTTTCTTTCAATTTTTTTCTTTATTGGCAAGATGATCCGATTACATAGCTCTGGAGTAAAAAAATCTTTGTATGATTTACTACATCAGAAGCTGTATAGTCAGGTAAATTGTTCACCCCCAATACATATCGATAGCCTTGAAGCATCTTGGACTAGAGATCATCTTTTGCATATCTCAAGCATAGGATGGGCATTTACATGGGCCCTTGCTAAGCTAGAAATCCAAGTGATGATCGCTTTGGAGTCCCCTTCGAGTATAATGTTGGAGGTTTTATTGTGTTCAAATATACCATATTCTACTTAGTTTTTCATGATCTTAATGAGGTGATTGATGGTGTTATGGCACCATCCAACAAAAGGTATCCTACTTGCTTTTGCCCATGTATCTTCATAATAGAAATTTTACATGCTATTTGTTGCCCAGTATCTCTGTAAATGCTTTTCACCATGACCCAAAATTTGGCTATGGTTGCGGAAGACAAATTGCTTTTTTTTTTTCTTGACATCATCATATAAGTTTTTAAGGGTAGGCTTTGGTGCAAAGGCAGGATTGCTCAATGTAACATGAAAAGCATGACATCAAGATATGAAAATAGCCTCTCCTTATGCAATGATTGAAACTAGAAAGGTATTCTTTTGGTCTTATAATGGAGGTGATCCCATGACTAGAGGTGTAAATAAGTCAAGTTTGAGTAAGTTAGCCCTCTAGCTGGGCTCATTATATATATATATATATATATGAAGAAAAATTCTGATTTTTCGGTCCAGGTTCGTCCAGATCTGATCAGATCAAGAGATATATTTCAAAAATTTTTCTCTTGATCCCAAACAGATCTTGATATGTTTCAGATCTGATTCTTATTATTTTAATAAATAAAATAAAATAAGATAAATTAAATCAAATTTAATTTACCTGATTTGGGTAATCCTATTATCCTGTAGATGATCCTGATTGCAGCGGAAGGTTCTGGATCTAGCCACGCAAGCGCCTGGCTTGTACCGGTATCCACTCGGGTTGGATCTGGAGATCCTCTTCTTCTCTATCACACCTCCAAAAATCAGATCTGGATCTGATCTGGAGGATCTTCAAAACTCCTTTTGAAGATCAGCAGTCGTCCTTTTGCAGCAGTGCAGCCTTCTTGCTTTTGATCGCCTTTCTTTTGATCTGGAATCGCACCAACCTAAGTCCAAAACTCTTTTGGACGTGGAGAGAGAAGGAGGAGAAGTTTGGCATGGAGGAAGAGGGGAGAGGCAGCCTTGGGGCATGGGAAATCTTTATTCTAATTGCATTGGAATCTGAGTTGGGCGCAGGGTCTTATTTATAGACTAAGCGTGATCCAACTCCTCTTTCTCCCAACCAATCACAACCCTTTGTGAAATCAGATCTAAATCTGATTGGTGGGAATAGAGACCCCTGGATTCCTCCTTAGAGGGCGCCTAAGACCAGTCAAACTGGATTCTTAGTAGAACTCTAATTGGAATCCAAAAGGGAGGTGGAGTCCTTGTCCAACAAGGACTCCTAGGCGCCTCCAACTTGGGCACACGCCTAGGGTGGCGTGCGCCCTTCTCCTTGCCAGGTTCTGGCAGGGGGACAGGCCCCCACCAGCTCTCCAATAGGTGCATGACATGTGGTCAAAAGTCAAAGTGTCAATGGTCAATATTTGACCAGTCAAAGGTAGACTTTTGACCAAAGTCAAAGAACAAGAAATGGCAGGTGACCAAAAATGGCAGGTAATGTCTTACAAATAAGACAATAACCTTTTCTGACTTGGACAACCTCCAGTCAGACCATATGAAGGCCTCTGATTGAGCACAAACTCCTTTGGCTCAGAGTCAGGACAACTTATTTATGATAGCAAAAGAAGAACGTTAGGTTCAATCGAGTGCTAGCACGATTTCCTTGAACCTAATTGAATCTCATTCAGATCAATTGAACTAGATCAGTTCAATTGATGATCACCAGATTCAAACCCTTGTTTGTGTGACCCAGTTAGGTTCAGTTCTGTATGGTAATGGGATATGTCATGATCTCTATCATCGACATCATCGAAACTCCTTTCGATGGATCAGAACTCTTCTGATTCGAACAGCTAGAATGATCGATCATCTAAATCATTCTAATTGCTCCCAAAATCCACCAGTGACACCTAGCAGTATATGGTGGCAACCCATCAGAGCTGAATGCGAACCTCTTGGTGCAGCTACCTGTGTGATTAAGTTCTTCTATCTTGAGCCCCGATCAGATTAGGGTTAAGGTAAACTCGTCAAACCCTAGTCTCTGTCATATGATGTAATCATTCGATTCGAGTCCAATGTGAAAATCTAAATAGAAACTCTTTCTATTATTTCACTCTGCCATGGCCATGGGATTTCTGGACTTGATTCTCATGATCATCATAGGGCTGCTCCTCTACCACCGAGGTAGATAGATTCCATCTTGATGCAATCCAGTTCCTACAATGAACATGCTATAGCCAACATACACCTCAGGGTTCCATATGGCTAGGAGACCGAGTAATGGTGTAGTCAAACTATAACACCCTCAAGGTGAACTGCCGATGCATCTCAGGTCAAAGAACCAGACACACTACTGCAGCATCGAGTCAGTCATTGACGAGAAGGTAGACTCCCTAATGACTACTCGAGGTGGTCACGCTCAGTGCCCTCGTTCTCTAACGAGTACCTGTACTCTCGCTCCGGTGTCTCCACACCGTAGACTCAAGACTCATCTACTAAAGAGAAGCGATTGTACACCAACCTTCCGGATCAATCACCATCCTCGTGATGATCCTATGGTCGGGAGCAATTTATGAGTTAATAATGATTATTCATGTCTTAAATTTTCAACTCTTGAAAATATGAATTATCATTACCATTAACTCAAAGGATGTATCACAGACACTAAATACACATATGTGATAGAAAATAACCCATTTTATTGATTTATAGTCAAAATTATAATTTTGCCCCTAGAAGTGTATTACAAGTGTCAGCCAATTCTGGCTTCTAGGGCACATATATCTAACAATCTCCCACTTGTCCTAAAGCCAATTGGCTACAAGTCTAAGTCCCATCTTCTCAAGGTGGGCTTCGATCTTCTGCTGGCCCAACGGCTTTGTAAGTGGGTCTGCCACATTATCTGCGGAGTTGACTCTCTTGACCTCGACGTAACCCTTCTCAAGGTAATCGCGGATGAGGTGATATCGCCGCTCAATATGCTTGGATTTCTGGTGAGACCTCGGCTCCTTAGCAAGGGCTATGGCGCCATTGTTGTCGCAGTATAGAGGAATGGCATCTGATGGCATTACTCCAATTTCTGCAGCAAACTTCTTGTACCAGAATGCTTCCTTTGCAGCCTCTGATGCAGCGATATATTCTGCTTCCATAGTGGAATCTGCTATCACAGTTTGCTTGGAACTCTTCCAGCTGACAGCTCCACCATTGCACACAAACAGACTTCCAGATGTCGACTTTCGATCATCTATATCGGACATGAAAGTCCGAGTCTGTGTATCCCTGGACTTGGAGTTCTCCATTACCAAAGACCAACATCATATCCTTAGTTCTTCTCAAGTACTTAAGGATACATTTCACAGAAGTCCAGTGTTCTTCACCTGGATTTGACTGATATCTGCTTGTGACACTCACAGCATGGGCTATATCAGGTCGTGTACATAGCATGGCATACATGAGGCTCCCTATTGCAGAAGCATAAGGGATCTTGCTCATGCGTTCTATTTCCTCAGGTGTGCTGGGGCACATCTTCTTGGAAAGATGAATACCATGTCTGAAGGGTATTAATCCCCTCTTAGAGTTTTCCATACTAAACCTCTTTAGTACTTTCCTCTATGTACATCTTCTGTGAAAGTCCTAGCATCCTATTCGGTCTATCCCTATAGACCTTAATTCCTAGAATAAAGGATGCTTCACCTAGGTCTTTCATGGAGAATTCCTTGGACAACCACATCTTGACTGATGTCAACATGGGAATATCATTCCCAATAAGGAGGATGTCATCCACGTACAATACGAGGAAGACAACAGCGCTCCCACTGACCCTTTTGAAAACACATGGTTCCTCTTCATTTTTGATGAAACCAAACTTTTTGATCACATCATTGAAACGAGTGTTCCAGCTCCGAGATGCTTGCTTAAGTCCATATATGGACCTTTGCAGCTTGCAAACCTTGTGATCAGTATCACTGGATGTGAAACCTAGCGGCTGTTCCATATAGATATCTTCCTCAAGATATCCATTTAGGAATGCCGTTTTCACGTCCATTTGCCATATTTCATAATCGAAATAGGCTGCAACAGCAAGCAATGTGCGGATGGATTTTAGCATAGCCTACTGGGGAAAAGGTATCCTGATAGTCAATGCCTTCGCGTTGACTATAACCTTTTGCCACTAGTCTAGCCTTGAATGTCTCCACATTCCCATCTGCACCAATCTTTCTCTTGAAGATCCATTTACACCCAATAGGTACTATACCTTCTGGTGGATCTACCAAGGTCCAGACTTGGTTTGAGTGCATCGAGTCAATTTCTGACTGCATTGCCTCTAGCCATTTCTCGGAGTCGATATCTGATATCGCCTCGTTGTAGGTTTTGGGATCATCACCATGAGCACCATTACCTACGAGGAACATTTCCTCTACATCCTCTGAAATAATACCTAAGTATCTTTCAGGGGGACGGGAAAACTCTTTCCGATCTACGAGGTGGAGGAGGTAGTGTTCTTATTGGCTCAACCTGATTTGGTTCCACTTGGTCCTTAGCTCGTTCTGCTTGTGAGACTTTCTCATCAAGCTTGATCTGCTTTCCAATGCCGCTATCTTGAATAAACTATTTTTCAAGAAAGATGGCATGTCGACTCACAATCACATTGTGGTCTTCTGGAATGTAGAAATAGTATCCTAATGACTCTTTAGGATATCCTATGAATCGAGCTCTGAAGGACCTAAACTCTAACTTGTCCGCTTGTTGTCTTTTGACATGAGCCGGACAACCCCAAATTCTGAGATGACTCAGACTTGGTTTCTTACCGTGCCATATCTCATACGGTGTGGTAGGAACGGTTTTAGAGGGAACCCTATTCAGTAGATAAGATTGAAGTTAACAATGAGTGTCCCCAAAGAAAATCAGGGAGGTCTGTGAAGCTCATCATGGATCGAACCATATCCAATAGAGTCCGATTTCTCCGTTCTGAAACCCCGTTGAGTTGAGGTGTTCCTGGTGGAGTCCATTGAGAGACTATGCCATTTTCCTTGAGATAGTCTAGGAATTCCCGGCTAAGGTATTCACCTCCTCGATCTGATCGAAGAACCTTAATGGGTTTTCCAGTTTGTTTTTCTACTTCATGTCTGAATTCTTTGAACTTTTCAAAAGCTTCAGACTTGTGTCTCATAAGATACACATACCCATACCTAGACAGATCATCGGTAAAGGTAATGAAGTAGACAAAATTGCCTCTAGCCGGCACATCAAATGGGCCGCACACATCAGTATGTACTAGGGCAAGGAGATCTGTGGCCCTCTCCCCATGTCCAACAAAAGGGAGTTTAGTCATTTTGCCTTGAAGACAAGATTCACAAGTTGGATATGACTCAAAAGTCAATGGACTCAATAGCCCATTTTTCTCCAATTTGTTGATCCTATCTTCTGCTATATGACCTAATCTCAGGTGCCATAGATATCTGTCGTTTGGACTATCCCTAGGTCGTTTGGCATTCACGTTTTGCTCGATAGTTAGAACAGGTACATCAATATGTAGCTGATAAAGACCATTAATAAGGAAACCATTTGCAATTTTATTTCTTTCATAAAGAATGTTACAATGGTCCTTAAAGAAGGTGATCATATAACCTTCTTGTGCTAAGCATGAAACAGAAATCAAATTCCTGCTAGCTGCAGGCACAATAATAACAGTCTTTTAAAACTAAGTCTAAACCAGATGGTAATCGAAGAGGGTATGTTCCCACGGCTACTGCAGCAACTCTTGCTCCATTACCGATGCGTAGGATCATGTCTCCATCCCTCAGCCTCCTGCTATCCTCCTCCTGCTATCCTCAAGACCCTGCATAGAAGTGCACAGATGAGCACTAGAACCAGAGTCAAGCACCCAACTGGATGCAGAAGAAACCGTAAGGTTAGACTCAATAACGAGCATACCTCCAGAAGGACCTTCCTTCTTGTTCTTCAGGGTGGCCAGGTAAGTAGGGCAGTTCCGCTTCCAATGGCCGTCGCTGTTGCAATGGAAACACTTTCCTTTGCCATCGGCCTTTTTCTTCGGATTCTGCCTTCTTCTTCTTTGATCCTTCCACCTTTTGCTTTTTCACAGACTTCTTTTTCTTTCCATAAGACTTTCTTTTGGAAGAAGTCCGTTCCATAGCAAGAACTGAGCCTTTAGAACCTTTCATAGAAAGCTCAGCGGTAACCAGCATATTCATTAACTCGGCCAAGGAATTTCTGAAGTTTATGCATGTGGTAATTCATGATGAATTGCCCATATGCATCAGTCAAGGATTGCAGAATAATATCGTTCTGCAGGTCCAAGTCCAACTTCACACCGAGCTTCTCAAGCTCTTCCATGTCCTTGATCATTGTCAGACAGTGATCTTGGACTGACTGCCCATCACGCATCTTAGCCTTAAAAAGTCATTTTGTGACTTGATATTTGGCTGCGCGACTCTGTTCACCAAACATCTCCTGCAGGTGAGCCAACATTTGGCGAGCAGTCCCGATATCCTTCATGTTGGCGCTGGAGCTCATCAGACATCGAGCCCAACATGTAATATCTGGCCTTATTATCTTCGTCAATCCATTTTTCCAGAGACGCTCTCTGTTCAACAGATGGACGGGCTGGTAAGGTGGGAGGGTCCTGGTCCAAAACATGGGTTAACTTCTCGGAACCCAAAATAATTTTGTAGTTCCTGAGCCAATCTTTATAATTGGGTCCAGTCAGTCTATGTGTGTCCAGGATACGTGCCAATGGGTTGGACGCAGACATTTTCCTGTAGAGAGTCAAAGATTCTAGTTAGATACTGTAATTTTGACTTGACCAATTTGTTTAGGGATTTTATTTTTAAACAAATTAGCTCCCACTATTTTCTCGGATCCCTACACTCCCTCTGTAGAGATGCGAAAATCTCCACGATTAATGATTTCTAGTGGGTGGTGCGGTCTCACCAACTGACTCATCACCTCACCTAACAGTTATTGGTGATGGGTTAGCCAATGAGTGAACAACTCTTGTTCAATGATTCTCTAATCATGGTGCACCCAAACTTGGTCTCTAATTCATGAATCTCACCGTATCCGGAATATTGATCCACTCCTTAGTTAAGTCAGACCCACCATTTGCATAGACTGGGTTCCTAATTGAGTCTCTCACCGTATCCAAAATATTGAGCCCAACTCATCCTCCAGCCCATAGCATCCAATGCCTAATAGACATGGTTGCATCTTCTCGGTGCAACTGAGCCACTGTATCCAGCCGAGAACAATCAACCCCGGGAAGGGCCCGCACATCTACAATGGTGGAAGACCTCAGACTTAATCTTTTCTTAGGGAGAATTGATTCAGGTCTCATTAAACTAGACTTGGCTTAGTCATAACAATTATGACTAACCTAGTGGCATGGGTTAGCTCGGATTATTGACCACCTCAGATCAGAACTGTGTCAACAGATATGGCCAGGTAAGTGAGACCGGTGGAAGGAATATGCCATTAACTCGTACAAGAACGCATTCAGGTCGAGTAGCTTCCAATTAAAAACCAGTCGGTCGTCTATGCCAAACTTACCTTAGACACCAAATTGTTGAGTCAGAACCAATTGGGTTAGCCTACAATCCAGACTCTAACCTCTGAGCCTAATTAGGTCTTGCTTGATCGTGACTCGATCTTGACCCAGACTTAATCCTATTAGGCTGGTCAATTTAAGCATTGTTGATCCCATCTAACCAACTCTTGATTCGGTTTGATCAACCGCTTAGACCTAATTGAGCTACCCAAGCCCGAACCCAGTATTATGAATATGTCTTAGATCTGAAATTCTCAATTTTAGACCTAATTAATATATTCCATAAACTTAATTCTTAATTAAGTAGGGTTCATAAACAAAATATGCACAATAAATCCTAGGGTTTCAGGATCTAGGGTTTTGCAGAAAGTAAGTTTTGGGTTTCTGATTAAGGACGAACACGCAGCACCCCTACACATCATAAGAACACCCCATCGAATGGGAAAGAGAGGGCCTTTAAACCCTTCTTCGTTCTTATGACCGGACGGCCAAGAGGAACGCCTTAATCAGGAACATTCAATACTACAAAACAATATCAGATCTATATCATATATCTCATATATAAAGTAGATCTAATCATGGCATATTTTGCATACATCTCATGTATCAAATCATGCATGTTTTTCAGATCTAAATTATCTCATAATAATCTAAAAAATTAGATTTAAATTGATCTAATCAAAATAAATTCTAATCTAGACAATTATGTAGAACTATTCTACAACTAGTCTAGACATGCATCAATCATATCTCATATGATATTTCAAAAATTAAATAATTTTTATTTGCTATTTTTTAGATGTTATTATAACACTTATAATATCAAAAAATAGTAAATAAAAAGATCTAAAATATGATTTAATCAGATTAAATCAAAAACATGCAAGACTATTCTATAGAACTATTCTATTCTAGAACTAGTCATGCATATCTTCTAATCTTAGATCCAAATTCATTTAATTTTAATTTTTTCTGATTTCAGATCTGATCACATCTCATGTGACATCTGAAATCACTTATTTTTAATTAAAATAAATTTAAAATCAGATCTAAATAATTTTAGAACCATGGCTCTGATACCAGTTGAAGGGAAATCCTGATTTCCCGGATCCAGGTTCGTTCAGATCTGATCAGATCAAGAGATATATTTCAAAAATTTTTCTCTTGATCTCAATCAGATCTTGATATATTTTAGATCTGATTCTTATTATTTTAATAAAATAAAATAAAATAAGATAAATTAAATCAAATTTAATTTACCTGATTTGGGTAATCCTATTACCCTGTTGATGATCCTGTTTGCAGCGGAAGGTTCTGGATCTAGCCACGCAAGCGCCTGGCCTCTACCGGTATCCACTCGGGTTGGATCTGGAGATCCTCTTCTTCTCTATCACACCTCCAAAAATTCAGATCTGGATCTGATCTGGAGGATCTTCAAAACTCCTTTTGAAGATCAGCAGTCGTCCTTTGCAGCAGTGCAGCCTTCTTGCTTTTGATCGCCTTTCTTTGATCTGGAATCGCACCAACCAAGGTCCAAAACTCCTTTTGGACGTGGAGAGCAAGGGGAGAAGAGAAATGGTTTGGCATGGAGGAAGGAGGGGAGAGGCAGCCTTGGGGCATGGGGAAAATTCTTTGATTCTCAATTCAATTGGAATCTGAGTTGGGCGCAGGGTCTTATTTATAGACTAAGCTGTGATCCAACTCCTCTT
Source organism: Cocos nucifera (assembly GCA_006176705.1). Taxonomy (NCBI): domain Eukaryota; kingdom Viridiplantae; phylum Streptophyta; class Magnoliopsida; order Arecales; family Arecaceae; genus Cocos; species Cocos nucifera. The sequence goes on along the minus strand of QRFJ01000005.1, from coordinate 4,695,524 downwards.
TTCCTCCCAACCAATCACAACCCTTTGTGAAATCAGATCTAAATCTGATTGGTGGGAATAGAGTCCCCTGGATTCCTCCTTAGAGGGTGCCTAAGACCAGTCAAAGTTGGTTCTTAGAAGAACTCTAATTGGAATCCAAAAGGAGGTGGAGTCCTTGTCCAACAAGGACTCCTAGGCGCCTCCAACTTGGGCTCACGCCTAGGGTGGCGTGCGCCCTTCCTCCTTGCCAGGTTCTGGCAGGGGGACAGGCCCCCACCAGCTCTCCAATAGGTGCATGACATGTGGTCAAAAGTCAAAGTGTCAATGGTCAACGTTTGACCAGTCAAAGGTAGACTTTTGACCAAAGTCAAAGAACAAGAAATGGCAGGTGACCAAAAATGGCAGGTAATGTCTTACAAAATAAGACAACCTTTTCTGACTTGGACAACCTCCAGTCAGACCATATGAAGGCCTCTGATTGAGCACAAACTCCTTTGGCTCAGACAGGACAACTTATTTATGATAGCAAAAGAAGAACGTTAGGTTCAATCGAGTGCTAGCACGATTTCCTTGAACCTAATTGAATCTCATTCAGATCAATTGAACTAGATCAGTTCAATTGATGATCACCAGATTCAAACCCTTGTTTGTGTGACCCAGTTAGGTTCAGTTCTGTATGGTAATGGGATATGTCATGATCTCTATCATCGACATCATCGAAACTCCTTTCGATGGATCAGAACTCTTCTGATTCGAACAGCTAGAATGATCGATCATCTAAATCATTCTAATTGCTCCCAAAATCCACCAGTGACACCTAGCAGTATATGGTGGCAACCCATCAGAGCTGAATGCGAACCTCTTGGTGCAGCTACCTGTGTGATTCAGTTCTTCTATCTTGAGCCCCGATCAGATTAGGGTTAAGGTGAACTCGTCAAACCCTAGTCTCTGTCATATGATGTAATCATTCGATTCGAGTCCAATGTGAAAATCTAAATAGAAACTCTTTCTATTATTTCACTCTACCATGGCCATGGATTTCTGGACTTGATTCTCATGATCATCATAGGGCTGCTCCTCTACCACCGAGGTAGATAGATTCCATCTTGATGCAATCCAGTTCCTACAATGAACATGCTATAGCCAACATACACCTCAGGGTTCCATATGGCTAGGAGACCGAGTAATGGTGTAGTCAAACTATAACACCCTCAAGGTGAACTGCCGATGCATCTCAGGTCAAAGAACCAGACACACTACTGCAGCATCGAGTCAGTCATTGACGAGAAGGTAGACTCCCTAATGACTACTCGAGGTGGTCACGCTCAGTGCCCTCGTTCTCTAACGAGTACCTGTACTCTCGCTCCGGTGTCTCCACACCGTAGACTCAAGACTCATCTACTAAAGAGAAGCGATTGTACACCAACCTTCCGGATCAATCACCATCCTCGTGATGATCCTATGGTCGGGAGCAATTTATGAGTTAATAATGATTATTCATGTCTTAAATTTTCAACTCTTGAAAATATGAATTATCATTACCATTAACTCAAAGGATGTATCACAGACACTAAATACACATATGTGATAGAAAATAACCCATTTTATTGATTTTAGTCAAAATTATAATTTTGCCCCTAGAAGTGTATTACAAGTGTCAGCCAATTCTGGCTTCTAGGGCACATATATCTAACAATATAAATAATTTTTGTTGTCATAGCCGGACCATAGTCTGATCTGACCTTGATTTTGGCTGTAACACAAGAAGAAAATTTATCTGGAGTCTTTATGGTCTCATCTAATCATTTTTGCAAAAGCAAACAAGAGATTTGAGCTTTTAGAGTTTAGTAGAGGAGTCGAGCATGAAGTAAGATAAATTGGAGTGAGTGGATGGAAAATGCTTGCTTAGGGGATGCTATGTGGAAGATGGAGTTAGAACTACTCAAAGCTCTTTGAAGAGAGAGATAGTTCTAGTTCATATGAAATTAGTCTCAGAGAGAAGGCATGCGAAGTAAGAGTTCACCTCTTTTTTACCTATATGGTCTCGAGGAGTTGGGTTTTATAGATGAGGGTGGTTACTTGTCATCTTCCTGAACATACTTTGTAGCCAGAGAGTAGAGGCTGTGAGATATGCTCTAGCTTTTAGAGAATAATAGCTTTACACATTTCAAAGTTTGTTGATATTATGGATTTTACTGAATGGAGGAAGAAGTGGACCAGTGAGATGATTGCCTACTTGTCGTCTAGTAGATAAAGACTCTAGATTTTTTTCTAGCACAATCATAAAAGTCCACATGGTAGAGGCTAGGCAGATGCTTCATCATTCGCTATTGAGGACACATGTTGGACCTTCATTGGGTCACCAGCAGCATAGTGGATAGTTCATTTTAGGATGTATCAGTTGCCCCCCACTCCGAGGCTGAGGCATCTCCTTGACTTAGGCAAAGAAAGTAGAAAATTCTTCTATGTTTGTTGTGGCATTGATGGTTAAGGTTGACGTTGAAACTATAGATTGATTCTCTGAGGCTGATGTGGGTAAGAGTCTTCATGATGTGGCCACACCAAGGCTTGCTTTGACATCGTGATTACTCTTTGGGGGCTGCAACTTGAAAATTTGATTGGATGTGTGCATTTATGGGGGACATGCACTCATCTCTTTTCTTGAGAGGGTATATATCATGTTATGCGGGCTCTTTGACATGGTAATTGGATGTTTCGGTGGTGTCGATTCGGATGGTGTTTCGGTGTTCAGTAGAATATTGACATGTATAAGCTGATAAGACCATCCATCTAAATCGCTATCATCATAGAGCCACATTATGAATGGTATGGAAGAGATGGAGGCCATCTACCTTTCCTTCTATTTGTAAAGAAATGCTGTGGTAGTTGTCATTACCTTCTTCTTCCTTTGGCTTAGGATTTTCAGTAGGTTGTTCTTCTTTGTTGTTCTTAGTTCTTCTTTCACATTCATCTTCATGGCTTCTAATCTGAAAAATCCAATGGGACAGGGACCTGTTGATTTGGAGTCACTTGCCCAGGCTTCCAAGGGTTCTGCCACGGAGATGCCTGGGAATCATCAAACTTTGAATACTATTCAGTTTATCCTAGAGAAAGATGATTTGGAGCAGATCATGAGGGAATTTGGGATCCCAAAAGGAATGATTCTCGGAGTGCCCAGCATTTCTGGTAGGGTAACTTCATCTTAAGGGAATATGGTAGTTTTGTATGAGGAGGCTCTAAAAGCCAGCCTAAGACTTTTGATTCTCGAGATTTTTGCCGAACTGTTGGGATGGTAACAGCTTTGTCCTGCCCAACTTATCCTCAATGCTTGATGAATGATAGTCGGATTATTTATTTCCTTCTACTCTGGGGGGGTCCCTCTCCATGCAAAAATATTTCGAGTGTTCTTTCAGGTAAAGATGTAGTCTCGGACTAGAGGTTGGTGGTATGTTTTCTCTCAGAAAGGCATCACCAACTTTCCTTCTAACCCTTTCTCTATTTATGAGTGGAAGGGCCAATTCTTCTTTGTACATTCGCCAACCTCATGGGGGTTCTCGATCGAGTAAGGGTCATTGATAAAGTCTACTTTGCTAGAGCTTTTGAAATTATCCAACGTAGAAGAGGTAATGGTGGAGGAGCTGAAGTAACTCAAGGTGCTACCATACTCTGAGATCCTACATGAGGATTTTCTTAAAAAATTGTACTCTAGACGTTTGGCCCTAAGAGGTGAGTGTCGATGTTTGTTTGTGTAACCTTTAAGCTGTGGGGCAGGATATGCTGACTTTTTATGGGCCTGTGCAGGTCTGATATTCTTTTGGAAAGAGTTAATTGGTACCGATCCTCCTAAGGAAAAGAAGAAGAAAGAAAATAAGAGAAGGATCATCCTATCTCTTTCTCCCAAGGCTATCATGATCAAGACTGGTATTATGGAGGCCACTACTATTGAAGCTAGTACTGTCGAGGTTAGAGTTGCTGTATCTAGCAAAGAGAGAAGTGATCGAAGAAGAAGTACGTTGCTCCTTTGCTAGAGATTGCAAAGGTCATCATGGCTAATGCAATCTCTACCGAAGGCAGTCCTCTTGTCATAGCACAAGGAGGTATTCTAATTCTCCCTATCATTCTATAACCTACCCCCAATAGTTATGTGACAACTGCCAAGGCCTACATGAAGTTACTGGGGGAATTGGTGCCCCTGGCCAAAAAAGAGAGGCTACTAGCATGACCATTTGGAGATTGTCTTTGGGATGTTGCTGAGGTAAGGTTTTGACTTTGATTTTTTTTTTTTTGGATATGTCTTTCCTTTAACTCGATGGTGACTTTCAGAGAGTCTTCATGATGTGGAACCTTCTATAGTAGGTCCAACACCTAGAGAAAGTAGTTTGCTAGTCTTGTCATCATCTTCAGATGGTTGAAGACGAACGAGACAAGGCTGAGAAGGGGTTGCATTCCATCTTAGTGTAGTTGGAGGAGCAGCTTGTTGCAGAGAAGTCTCAAGTTGATGTTGCAAAGATAGCTTTGGGGGAGACCAAGGCCTCTTTAGAGGGAGTTGAGGAGTCTCTTAGGATAAAGGTCACCCAACTCTAGGTGAGTGAAGCCAAGGCTGCATGCATGCAGGACTAGTTGGTGAGGATTGAGAGGGTTGTATAGCAAGCTAAAGAAAAGGTGACTTGGGCAAGGGAGGCCCAATCTCGATTGGCAGATAAGATTGCAGTTGCTGAATGCTGTCTCACAGAAAGTGCTACCAAAGACATGGAAGACTTTAGATAGAGAGGGGCCTTCTATGAGGAGCTACTAACATCATGCTGGAAGGCTTTCTTTACTAGCTTCGATCAGTGCAAGAAGAAGATAGGGGCACAGTTTCCAAAAATTGACTTGAGCTTTATGTTAGTGTTGGCTTTGTCTTCCTCTAGCAGAAGTTTGGCTGATGTAGAAGGAGATGGACATGCAGAGGGCGATGTTGAGTCCCACCCTCCATAAATTTTTTTTCTTTTTGTAATTTAATTAATAGAACCTTATAATTCAAGAGAAGTCATTGGAAATAAATGGATCCTTTTAGAGTATTCAGCTTTCACTTTTCTCTTTCGTGTGTGTCCTTATCTTGCGATTCCTTGACTTGAACAAAAATGAAGTTTTTCATAGAGAAGTTGTTAGATGGCTCGTCGAAAGTGAAGAAGAGGAAGACTAGTCACACCAGATTGAGCCAAGGAATGGGAGGATAGGATTTAACTACTTCCAGCATTCTTGGTGAGATTCCTCCAGTCGAGCTTCTATAGGTGCAATCGGGGGTGTGAAGGTCAGATCAAAGATCGATATTCAGCCTATCGGGGCTACTAAACCAAGCCATATAGAGATTGCTTCAGGATTGAGCTAAGCTGAGGAATGGAAGGACAAGGTTCAACTGTTCTTGATGTTCCTATTGAGATCCCTCTGAATGAGCCTTCCTTAGGCACAGTCAAGGATGTGCTAAAAGTTGGGGCAGAGATTGGTGATTAATCCATTGAGGTTGTCAATTCAAATATACTGAAGACCATAGGAGGCCCATCTGACGTAAAGCTGCTTTCGGATGCATCAGGAGCTTGGCCTATTGGTGCTAGGGTTTGGGCCAAGGCTTCAGGATTGCTTGCCAGGCTAAGGTCGGATGTATATCACCTTGGGGGAGCTCCCTTGGATGCGGTGGAGACCAATAGCTAAGGTGTTGTGGTGGAGTCTTTACTTGTTGCTATCATCGAAGTTTCAAATATGGTAGGTAGAAAATCTTGGCTGCTTGCTAAGGTACTAGAGGTCAGCCTATACAGGTGACTCTAGTTGCTGCATTAGACTTGGTTGAAGTTAAGGAGATTGAGAAAGGTGCAGTCTTAGCAATGGTCAGGATTGTGAAAGCAACCATGGGCCCTTCCCAAGATATGGATAAGGTGCTACCTTCCTGTCCCCCAGCTGAGTTCTCTCTTCCCACTCCTCCTGAGTGAGCGTTCTCTCCCTTGGCTCCCAAACAGTCGAGCAGAGAGGAGTAGAGAGTGATCTTTGAGTACTATCATTCCTAGGAGATAATTAAATGACTAATTCCTCCCTAGGATGAAGAGTACCTCACGATCTTGGCTAACAAAGAGGCACTTTTGGGTGCATATTATAGTGCCATGATGGTAAGCTTTCTAAATTTTGCTCGATGTTCGTCTCTATGCGTTAAATTGACTAATCGGCCAACTATTCAGGCTAGTTCAGGCATTTGAGCTTGGAGGCTCAGCTAGTGGTATCACATGATTGTGTGAAGGTAGCCGAGGAATGGGTGTCTCAGACCGAGCATCGGAAAAGGATCGTCGAGCATGATCGAGCCTTGGTGGAGCCGGGTCAAAGCGCTACCAAAGAAGCTGAAGAGAGTCCTCAGTGGTAGCTTCATAATTTTCTTATTAGAAATGAGAAGTTGAAGAGTGCCTTAGAGGCCACTCAATGAGAAGCTGAAGAGTTAAGGAAGAAAAGTCCTCAGTCACTTGAGGTTCCTCGTCTCCCTTTCCATGGATGGGGGATCCAGATAAGCACTCACGAGAAAGGTGTTCACCTTCAATGAGCTGCTCATAGAGAGGCCGATCTTCAACATGAGACTGCAAAGCTCAAGGATAAGCTTCTGATGGCAAGGGTTGAAGCTTCTTCTACCCGAGTTGATAGAGCTCATGCCCTTCTCTTTAAGTTGCCGACATTTAGATGGAGCTAGCCAAGGCTAAGAAGATGACCGACTAGAGGCTGAGGTGGCTAGTCTTCGAGGCTCTCAGGTTTGGGCCAACCAGGCAGGTTCTGTGGATGAAGCTCATCGTCAAACTAGTACCAATCTTGCTATTATTGACTGGAAGCCTCCTGGGTTTGAGTCTGAAGTTGTGCTGGGTTCTGAGATGGTCGCTACAAGTGGATCTTTTAAGCCAATAAGAATAGCAGATTCATTTGATTTCTTTGACCAAGGGTTCCAGAGCTATTGCCTGATTTTTCATGGCCGTCTCCAAGTATTGGAACATGCGTTGGACTCCCTTATCCCTTAGTTGGGTCTTTCCTAAGGAAGTTGCAGAGGCTCGAGAGAAAAGAGAGAAGATACACTAGGATGTGTTCCCTTGTCTTTTACTTTGATTCGATGTAATATTTATTTTTGAAATAAAAGAAAACTCTTTTTTTACTTCCTACATTCCTTCTGTGTGTATGGGCTTTTGTCTTGATTCTTTGACAACATAGGACAAATAACTATTCAAAGCTTGCCCCATGCCATTTTGGAGCTTGTGCCAAGATACTTTGTCCTCTTGGTCATGTGGGACATCGTGCCCTGCACCAACTCTAGTCATTCGCTTTGTCTCCTTTGAGTTTTGGTATTGGTGTCATCTGAGGATCCTGGGGAGCATTCAATGCTCCACTAATCGGTATATCTTTTTTCTTAAAAGATTATATGATTCTTTAATGCTGCAGTCCCCGAAATGATATTTCACTAAAAGGGGGTGCCTAGGATGCCATTCCTTGGAAGGTGCAGTTTTTTTGGGCCACTGGTATTATGCCACCTGGCACTTAACTTGAGAGATGAAGAGGTGCTTTTCGTCCGGATCTCTCTATAAATAAGAGGAAGGAGCTCTGACTTGTAGCTAAATGCACATTTGTTTTAGCAAAAAATTTAGAGAGGATGTCCCCAACATGGTCTCCCATCAGTGGAGCATCCATTATCGATGTTCACCATACTATGGAGGGATTCTCTTTCACCCTCCATCGATCTGCAGAACCTCTAGGATTAGGCATGAGAGATATCGAGAAGTGTTGCTGCTCCGACTATGGTACCACGATCGGGGTTGGTTGTTGAAATTTCAACTATTCCAATCGAAAGCTGCTGAAGTTCCAACTATTCCAACTAGGGCCAGCAGCTGATCTTCATCGTGGCTAAAATTCCATCATCCTGTTGTGGATTTGGTCAAGGATGCAGTAGCCCATTGTTGCTATTGGTTTCGGTGAGGAGCAAATGGTAGGTTTGGGGGCCTTCTTGGTGTCATATCTTCCTGGAAAGTCATGGACCTTTCAGTGGGCCACCACCTCCCTCTAAGATGACTTTCTATGGCTTTCCATCAAGGAATATATGCAAGATGGAAGGGTTCCATGGGCGCGTTGGTCTAATGGAGCTTTTGCCATCCCCAATATCCCTGCCCAAATCAGTAAGGAAGCTTCTTTAAAGTCAAGTGTGAGGGGTTCTACTCCCCAACATCTTTGTTCTTGAAGTTCACGTCTTGTAATTGAGTCTTCACATCGAAGTCCTATATTCTTCAATCATAAATGAATAAAGAAAGGATTTTTGTTTAATCACTCTAGTCTTGTTGTTGTGTGGATGCTTCTGAGTGGGTGTGTTGTTACTCAAGGCTTTGTGCTTCCCTGAATCTCTATTTTTCTACCTTAGTGAGTTTCTTCTGAGGCTCAAGCCTAGGCCTAGGTAGGCATGCAGGCGACCATTTCTCAGGGCTTCGTGCAGTCCATGGTGGACTGATATAGTTTTTCTTGACATTTCATGGGGTTCACATAGATTTTCGTGGATCGAATGCATGCTGGGTGCGATTGGATGGCCATAGAGGCTTTGAGTGAGATCTAGATGGTGGTTGGGCAAGCAGAACTTGTTTGAGTTTCAACAAGACTTGTATCTCCGATCTGAAGTAGGTTTTTGGGCCTATTTAAAGGCCTATGATGCTGTGGAGTATAGAGACATGCAGAGAGGCTCTGACAGCTATTGAGAAAAGTTTGGCAAAGCATCGAATACATGTAGCTCATAGAGCAGATGCAGGTAGACCATCGAGGCAGAATAAAGCATCAGGCAGAGTGAGGCAATGGCTGTGTGAGTGGCCGTTTGGCATGATGTAGCTGCTGAGGGTCTTCTTAGAGATTTTTGAGAGAGCTTTTATGAGGAAAGCTTCTAATTAAGAGAGGTTTGTGTATAGTGAGTAGAAAGCGGGTATTCTCCTCTTATACTTTTTTTCTCTTTTATAGTGAAGCTTGCATTCCCCTTAGATCTAGCACTTAGACTAATTCACGTACCTGATTATGTTCTTATTTTATTTCTTCTTTCATTTTGCTATCAATAAAAAGATACCAGATCCTAAGGTGGTGGTGTTCTGGCCAGACATCCTTAACATTGATCTATCAGTACCATGATGGGATGCGCCTAGAAGTAGAGTTGGAGCCTTCGTGCTAAGATCTCCAAGTCATAGATGATTTTTTCCAACTTGGGGTATCTAGTTTCCATATCTCGTAACATCCTACTAGTATAGGGGATAGGCTTCTGCATTCTCTCTTCCTCTTGGATAAGGACCAAGCTTACAACTATGGGAGAGATGGCAAGGTATAAATACAACATCTCTCCAGTAGATGGCCTAATTAGGAGTGAAGCCGAGACAAGGTTTTCTTGAAGCTGATTGAATGCGGCCAGGCACTCAGCTGTCCATTGGAAGTCCTTGATTTACTTCAGGGCTCTAAAGAATGGTAGCCAGTTCTTTGCTGACCTAGCCATGAATCTGTTTAATGCAACCACATGTTCTGAAGGTACTGTACCTTCTTTCAAGTTCTTAGGGATGACATCTCCATGATGGCTTGAATTTTCTATGGGTTCGCTTTGATTCCATAGTGGATGATGATGAAGCTAAAAAATTTTTCAGAGGCTATCCCAAAGGTGCATTTGCTCAAATTGAGCTTCATCCAGTACTTCCTTAGGATCTAAAAGGTTTCTTCAAGGTCTGCCACATGCTGCTATGCCAGGCAGCTTTTCACTAGCATATGTCTATATAGATCTCCATGTTGCCATCAATCTAATCTTTGAAGATCTTGTTGATGAGATGCTGGTAGGTGGTTCCTGCATTCTTCAGACCGAAGGATATAACTTTGTAGCAGTATAGCCTTGATCTGTGATGAAGGATATTTTCTTCTCGTCCTCGAGCACCATCCATATTTGGTTATATCTAGAGAAAGCATCTATGAAGCTAAGCATTTAGTGACCTGCAGTGGCATTGATGAGTTGGTCTATCCTAGGCAAAGAAAAAATATCTTTTGAACAAGCTTTACTTAAATCAGTAAAGTCTATACATACCCACCATTTGCCATTTGTCTTCTTGATGAGGATGACATTTGCCAGCCACTCGGGGTAGTCAACCTCATGGATGAAACCAACTGCTAGAGCTTATCCACTTCTTGCTTGATGGCTTGTTGGTACTTAAGGGCGGAGCTCCACTTTTTTTGCCTTACTGGTCGATGCGGTGGGTCAATATGTAGATGGTGTACTATGACCTCTAGGTCGACTCCAGGCATGTCGTTGGCCAATCATGTGAAAACATCGATGTTAGCCCACAGAAAATTCAGGAGACTGGATTGGGAAGCTTTGTCTTGCTATGATCTGATCTGGATCATTTTGCCTGGATCAAATTCTTATAGGGGAACCAAAATAAGCTGCTTGGCTGGCTCCTCATGTTGCTGCTTTACTTCATCAGGGGCATTGAGGCTTTTGATCAGCATAGCTTCTTTAGGATTTTTGCCCTTGAGAGAGGTGATGTAGCAGTGCCTAGCTAGAGCCTGATCATCTCGAAGCTTGCCTACACCCTGGGTAGTAGGGAACCTAACCAATAAGTGGTAGGTGGAGACGATGGCTTGGAGGGCATTTAGGCCAGACTTCCCAAGATTGCCTTATAGGCCAAGGCTACTTTCACTACCAAGAAGTCAAGCAAGATGGTGGCTTAGCTTGCCTCGAAGCTTGCCCTACGGTTACTGGCAAGGTTACAATACCTTCGACAAGGATGGCTCTGCCTAAAAAACCAACTAGGAGAGAATTGGTCTTTCAAAGTCAATCTATAGGTAGATTCATTTTACAAAAAACATCATAAAATAAGATATTTGTAGAGCTTCCATTATCCACTAGAATTTTTTTTACACCATAATTTACAATGGTCATGAAAACAACTGCAGCACCATCTTGAAGGGTCTGAACACCTTCAACATTGACATTCGAGAAGGAGATGACTTCATCTAACCTCTGCCTCTTTGATACAAGATCTCTTGCTTGGGTCACATGGGCATAGGCCTTTCTTATGAACGAGCTCTTGCCTCCAGCTACAAGTCCTCCTGTGATAGTATGAATGACTACGACAATGGGTCGGTTATTAACTAAAGGCTAAAGCATGAGCTTAGGTTCGTGGCCTGAGACCTCGATGCCCTTCAGGTGATTGATAAAGTCCCACAAGTACTCTCACTAGATGAGGGCTTCTATTTTCCTCTTAAGTTGGAAGCAGTCTTCAGTGTCATGGCCACATTCTTGATGAAAGTGGTAGTACTTCGACCAATCGCATTGAGACTAGTGACTCATCTTCTTAGGCCATTAAAGAATATCCTGGTTCTTTATTTCTATGAGAATTTGCTTTCAGAAAGTATTCAGAGACATGAAGTCCTTAAAGCATCGAGGGCTCCAAGATCGATGGGGAGGCTTTCCATTGCATTTTTGCTTCTTTAGCTAGGGAGTAGGGTGGTCCTCCCTAGCCCTCTTTTGCTTCATCTTCTCCTTCCATTTCTCCACCATCCCCTCCTTGCCATCTATGTACTTGTCGGCTTGGGTGAGGAGTTCAGAGAAGTTGTGGAAAAACTTTTTTGAGATGTTGAAGTAAAAACTGTTCACCTTCAAACCCTTCTTCAGGACTGACATTACGATTGAATGGTCCAAATCTTGGATTTCTAACATGGCTACTTTAAAGTGACTCATATAGCTCTAAAGGGATTTTCCTTCCTCCTGTTTGATGGAGAAGAGGGCATCAGTACCCTTTTTTGGCTTTCTACTACTCTAGAACTAAGTAGTGAACTGATGACCGAACTCCTCAAAGGAGTGGAAGAATTTTAGCTAAGGTTTGGTGTATCAATCTCAAGTAGCATGCTGAAGAGTGGCAGGGAAGGATATGCATAACAATATGTTTGAGACTCCTTGCAACATCATGATGGCCTTGAAGTTCTCTAGATGGTCATAAGGGTCGATGGTGCCATCGTAGACTCCCATAGACGGTGCCTTGAAATGAAGAGGGATCAGCTCTCTCCTGATCTTCTCTATGAATGGAGGATGAGTAGTGAACAAGGGCCCTACCTTCAAAGCTAGCTGGTGCTGATGAAGGACCTCAAGGTAGTGGTTCACCTAATTCTTGGATCTTCTGATCCAGCTCATCCTACTAATCAGACCTCTTCTAGGGCCGGTGGCTTGCAGATCCATTCACAGGTGAATCTTGCAAGGAAGAAGAGAGTGAAAGGGAAGGAGGAGTGGGTTCACGCTCCTTACCTCGTTCACTATCCTAGGGTGAGGAAGATGAAGAAGCGAAGCTCGCTCAAGGCTCTGATGAGTGGATTAGGAGATCCAGGGAACTTCTTCTGGGCTAGCAAGGCAAAACTGGTTGCTCCATCTCAAACCCCTCGAGGGAGTAGGAAGATTAGGGTGTACCAGGGTCGGATGATCGCTTGGCACTAGAATAGGCTAGTGAGTTGATTGCTGCAGGTCGTGCACTATATCGATCAATGCTTGGACCTGCTACAGGAGCTACTGAAATTGCTCAGAGGTGATGACTGGTGTAGTCGATTGCCTCCCGAATGTTGAGACCTTGGTGCCCTTGGTCAAGGTCAGTGGGTTTTAGAGGTACCTTTGGGAGAATAGCGAAGGATGTCACCACAATCTTCTTGCTCTTCATACTTAGCTGACAGAGAGTGAAGAGCTCAAGACTTCAAATGTGGGTCGGGCCCTTTAGCACTAATTTATTACCATCGGAGAGTCAGGCTGGCTTAGGCCATTGAGCGAGAGCTTCAAAGAGAGAGAGAAGAAGGTGGTCATGGGACAGCCATACAAAACCTCAAAGTAGGATGTTGGAGTCTGGTCCTCGATCGATCCCACCAGCCAGATCTTGCAAAACCATCAAAAACAAGAAAGCCCTAGTGCTCAAAGGTTCCCCAGTGGTGGATCCTCCAATGCCTAAGTTTACCACAAAAGCAAATAGAAGAGATCCAAGCTCCTCTAAAGAGTTCAGGAGAGGAGTCAAGCATGAATTGAAGTAAGGTAAATTGAAGTGATGTTGGGGGATATCAACTCATATATTATCACTTATTGAGGATCTAGTACCAGATTATTATAATAATAAAAAATAAAATAAAATAAAAAAATAATCAAGTACATGGATCAGCCTAAAGGCTCGCCTCCATGGGGCATGCAAATGCTTCATTATAAAAAAGAAAAATAAGTACAAGAAGAGAACACCCTCTCTCAACTCACTATATACAAATCTCTCTCAACTAGAAGCAACCCTCACAAAAGCTCTCTTAGAATTTTTAAGGAGACCCTTAGAAGCTACAAGATGCTCTGCTCTCATGGCCTCAGTGCTGAATGTTATGCACCTATTGCTTCTCTCTCTCAGACTATACGTACTCGACACTCTACCAAGCTCCTCTTAGTGGCTGTCTGAGCCTCTCTATATGCCTCTCATGCCACACACGCCACCTCACATAATACCTTGTTCCATAGCACCTTAGACCTTTAAATAGGATGAGAATTCTTTTCTCAGCAGTTCACATGCAGGAGTCCTAACAGGATTTTTTCTTCTAATATGAGTCGAACATGATCATGATGGAGTCTTGAAATATTTTTCAACCTTCAGATCATGATCGCAGCCCTCCATGGCCGCTGGATCATGTGATCCACATGCAACTCTCGTAGACCCCTTGAGTTAATCATAATTCAAATCCAAAAAAAAATCCATCCTATTTTGTTTGCCTCCGTCGAGCTGGCTTTGTCAACAGTCGAGCTGGTTCGATTGCGTCTCACTCGAACATCTACTTTCTGTCTGTCTAAGAGGATCGATTCAATTACAGTTTGAGTCAGCTCGACCCATATTTGAGTCAGTCCGACTGCTTGCTGATACTGATTTTTCTCTATTATGGATCGAATTCGAGACGTCAAATTCTTACAATCTTCACCTCGACTTGACATTCGACCTCTACCTGACTTTGAGAGCTTCTAGATCTTCTCACCCCCATGCTCTAAGGTAATAGCCTGTTGATCATGGATGGACAAATATGAAAGTTGAGCCAGGCTGCTCAATCCTACCTCCATCAATGACTGTGATCCTCCTGATCTGAGACCTGCTTGGGATAGCCTTCTGTAGTAATAGGAATTTCACCTTGCGATGTTGTATGTCATCCTCCCGAGTCTCTCATCTCGTATCCAATTCATCTCTACCTAGAGCTCCACCTCATATTGGACTTCCTGCTATGAGATAATATCCTTCATACTTTCTTCCTCTTAACACCATCCTATTGTTGGGCATGATCTTTAAGATTCCTCCATTAGCTTTCCATCTGATGTCGATCGAATTCAGTCTGCTCAGTAAGATTAGATTCTTTTTAAAGCTGGGTATGTATCGGACCTCATCTAACTTTTTGACTATTCCATCATGGAGCTTCATACTGACCGTCTCGCTATCCTTGATCTTATAGCTCGATCCATCTGATAGAAATACAGTACCCTCACTGATCTTCAGGAAGTCAAACATCTTTTCTTTGCAATATATATGATGAAAATAAGTAGAATCTATAATCCACTAGAAGAAAGAAGTAGATACCTCATTAATAACTAGAAGGATATCATCACTGCCTTCTGTATTGCTACTGGCCATCGCCATAGTAGTCTTCGTTCGATCTTTTTATGGACAATTCTTAACTCGATGCCGTAACTCATCGCACCGGTAGCATTTGATCTTGCTATGATCTCTTATCTTGGATCTGGATCGTTCTCCTCGTGATCTTTTGTTAGTCCATCTACTACCTTCTGCTCCTTCAAAAATCGTCAAAGCTGAGCTGCCGCCATCTGAGCTTGAAACTGGATCCTCCCTCCTGAGAACTTTATTTTGGAGAATTGCTGTAGTGACGTCGTCCATCTTGATGGTGTTCTTTTCTACTAAAAGAGCAATCACCAAGAACTCATACGAAGGAGAAAGTGATGCTAGCAAGACCAATGCCTCAGTCTTCTTCTCAACTTTTTCACCAACACTGAAGAGATCAGTGAGAATCTTCTGAAAATTAGATAGATGCTTTTTCACGGTCTGGCCTTCATCCATCCATAGCTGGTAGAACTGCCTTTAAAGAAATAGCATGTTGGTGAGCGACTTTATTATGTATAACTCCTAAAGTTTCGACCACAGCACCATCAAAAAAGTCATGCCAAGTACATGGATCATGACATCATCTGTTAGGTATAAGTGAATCATGCTTTCCATCTGCATCTGGATCCACTTCCAATCTTTTACCTTTATGGTGGCTAGCATCTCCTCGTATAGGAGAGCATCGATCAAATCTTATTGGATGAGGATATTCTTTATCCTTATCTGTCATAAGAAGAAATTATCTTTTCCATCAAACATGTTGATCTCTATTTTGATTACACTTGTCTTCTTCATATTCTTCAATCTTTAACACCACTGCTATAATCTACGCTCTGATACCATTCTACTCTGATACCAATTGTTGGGGGATATCAACTCCTATGATACTACTTGTTGAGAATTTAGTACTAGATTATTACAGTAGAAAGAAAGAAGAAAAATAAAATAAGAAAATAATCAAGTACGTAGATTAGCCTAAAGACTCGCCTCCATGGGGCATGTAAATGCTTCACTATGAAAGAAAAAAATAAGTATAAAAGAAGAACACCCTCTCTTAACTTACTGTACATAAATCTCTCTCAACTAGAAGCTACTCTCATAAAAGCTCTCTCAGAATCTACAAGAAGATCCTTAGAAGCTACAAGATGCTCTGCCCTCATGGCCTCAGCACTAGATGCATGCACTTATTACTTTTTTCTCTTAGACTACATGTACTCGATGCTCTACCAAGCTTCTCTTAGTGGCTGCTTGAGCCTCTCTATGTGCCTCTCATGCCACATGCACCATCTCACACAATGCCTTATTCCACAGTACCTTAGGCCTTTAAATAGGATGAGAATTCTTTTCTCAGTAGTTCACAAGAGTTCTAATAGAGCTCTTTCTTTTAATATGAGTCTAACATGGTCTTCATGGAGTCTTGAAATATTTTTCAATTTTTAGATCATAACCGCAGCCCTCCATGGTCGTTGGATCTTATGGTCCACGCACAACTCTCGTAGACCTCTTGAGTTAATCACAATCTAAATCTAAATAAAAAATGTTATCTTGTTCTATTCATCTCCATCGAGCTGGCTCTGTCAGCAGTCGAGCTAGCTCAACTGTCTATCTAAAAGGACTGGCTTGACTGTGGTTCGAGATAGCTCGATCTCAACCTAAGCTGGCTCGACCCATATTCAAGCAAGCCCGACTACTTGCTGATATTGATTTCTCTCTGTTGTGAGTCAAATTCGAGGCATCAAATCCTAACAAGTGAGAGGATGGAAAATGCTAGCTCGGAGGATGCCATGTAGAAGATAGAGTTTAGAGATGGAGTCAGAACTACTCAAAGTTTTTTGGAGGAAGAGATAGATTCTAGTTTATATGGAATTAGTTTCAGATAGAAGGCATGCAAAGTAAGAGTTTACCTCTCTCTTACTTGGAGGATCCTAGAGAGTTAGATTTTATAGACGAACATGGTTATCTATCATCTTCCAGAACATGCTTTGTAGCGAAAGAGCAGAGGCCATGAGGATGTGAAAGAGTAAGGGTGGTGCTCCCAAGACTTGGAAGATCGTGAAGGAGTCAAGATATTGGCTCCTTAAGGCTAGGATCAGCTGAAGTTGTATCAACCAAGATAAAGGGGCTAGCACACTGTCAGGCTAGCTTGGATACAAGGTCGAGCCGGCTTGGGCTCATCAGCTCTCTTAGGAAAATGGGGAACGTGTTTCAAAATTCTGCGGCTTGACAGGCAGTCAAGCCAGCTCGAGTTTTCATCGAGCTAGCTTGGATAGACGGATAGATGAGCATGAGATTTTTTGTTTGATCTTGGATTGGATTTAATCCAAGAGAACTTAAGACCTAGTTTTAGAGGTCTTAAGATGGCTAATTCGTATATTGGGCTAGGTTTTTTGTCCAAGAAATGAGTGCATATAAGACATGGGTGTACATGAGCTTGGATGAGTGCTTTCATGTATGGGTTAGTTTAGGAGAGTTTTTTAGTGCTAAGTCTTATTGGCTTAGGGTGCATATATATACTTTGTATATATAATTTTTGACAAGAGGAATAGAAATTCTTTTTCTCTCTGAAACCCTAGCTTCTTCTCTCCCTCTCTATCGCTGTCCAAACTACCAATCATTTGATTTTCATCCTTGCTTGCTATCATCTCCAACTTGCTTCTAAGGAGTTAATAGAAGGTACAAGAATTTTCATAAGTCCGAAAATAATTCATAACAAGTGGTATCAAAGCTTGAGTTATGTGGAAGGAGAAGAAGATGTTAGAATGTTGAAGATCTTCAAGTGCTGTAATTTAGTAAGGTCCTATCAAGGTATTTCTCAAATCCCTTGATTTGAGAAAGTTTGGATTTTGGCTTGAATCCAGTCATGGAAAGCAACGTGAAGGTTGATTTCAAAAAGTTCGATAGGAAAGAAAACTTTTTTAGGTGGAAAGTTTGGATGGAAGATCTTCTGGTTCAAGCTGACTTGGATCAAGCATTAGAAGAGAAGCCTGAAGGGATGTTGGATCGTCAGTGGATGTCCATGGAAAAGAAGGCTTGCTTTGTAATCAGAGGATGCTTGGAGGATGCTACACTCTATTTGGTCTTAGAGGAGAGGACCCCTAGAGGTTTGTGGTCGAAGTTGCCCACCATGTATATAGAAAAAATATTTGCAACAAGTTGATGTTGAAAAAGAGACTGTACAACCTTTAGATGCAGGAAGGTGGAGATGTCATGGGTCACATCTAGAAGTTTGATCAGATGTGCAATGAGTTGCTTAACATTGGGATGAAGATGGAGGAAGAAGATAAGTCATTGCTTCTATTATGCTCATTGCCCTCGTCCTTTGATCCATTGATGATGACACTGCTCTATGGCAAGGAGACCCTGGAGTATGAAAATATAGTCTCGATACTGTGAACCAACAAACAATGAGAGAGGTTGACCAAGGAAGGTGTTCCCTAGGAGAGCTTGACTGTGGGGGAGAGACCTGAAAGATCAAAGGAGAGAGGCAAGTCAAGGGGACAGTCAAAGTCCTGGAAGAGCAAGAACATGAAGAAAGTCAGGTGTTATAAGTGCAACGAGATCAAGCATTTTAGATATGATTGCTCACAGTGGAAGAACAAGAAGGGAGAGAAGAGTGGATCTGATGTGCTGAGTACGGTGGCTGATAGTGAGGTGGAAGATGATCTCTTGATTGTATCAGATGGTCATAGGAGATGTATGGATCCTAGATTCAGCCTGTTTACATCACTACACCCAAATCGATCTTGGTTCATTTCATACACCAAGATTGATGAGGAAAGCATGACACTTGGAGATGATCACTCATGTAGAGTCACTAGTATTAGGAGCGTTCGGATGAGGATGTTTGATAGAATGGTGTGGACTCTCACAAATATGAAACACGTCTCAAATTTAAAGAAAAATCTAGTGTCACTGGGCTATCTAGAGTGGAGTAGTTGTAGCTTTAGCAGTCAAGCCAGGAGTGGAGTTCTTAATATCTTCAATAGTGCTATGATGGTGATGAGAGGCAGGAGGATGGAGAACAACCCCTATAGGTTGGAAGGATCTATGGTGATCAAAAAAATTGATACAACAGCTACAGCACAGGATCAGTAGGAGGCTCATTGGTTATGGCATTACCGCCTAGGCCACATCGATGATCATGGGATGAAGGAGCTAAGCAAACATGGTTTGATTCCAGATCTGGATGGAGAAATTACAAAGGTATGTGAGCCATGCTAGATGGATAAATAGAGGAGAGTATGGTTTGCCATTAATTCAGCCTATAGTGCAGCCTCACTAGTACTAGTTTATACTGATATGTGGGGACTGGCTCTATTTTTAGCTAGAAATGGGGTGAGATACTTCTTAACCTTCATAGATGATTTTTCAAGGAAGGTATGGATCTACTTCATGAAGAAGAAATCAAAAATCATCACCAGGTTCAAGGTGTGGAAAGCTGAGGTGGAGAAGGAGACAGATCGGAGCTTGAAGTGTCTATAGTCAGATAATGGCAGAGAATATACTAGCAAAGAGTTTCAAGATTTTTGTGAGGATTGTGGCATCAAAAGACACTTCTCGGTGAAAGAAACTCCTTAGCAGAATGTGATGGTCGAAAGGATTAATAGAATCTTTTTGGAAAAGGCACGATACATGAGACTGCAAGTAGGACTTCCTAAGGTATTTTGGATTGATATAGTGGATGCAGTCTATTATCTAGTGAATTGGCCATCCCATACAAAGTTAGATGATGATATTCCAGAGGAGAAATGGTCTGAAAGAAAGATTGGACTGAGCCATCTAAGGATTTTTGGGTGCACGGCATTTATGTACATTGGTGCTGGTGAGTGGAGCAAGTTAGATGCTAGGTCATGAAAGATGGTATTTTTAGGATATCCACGAGGAGGTAAGGGATATCGGCTATGAGATCCCTTGGAGAAGAAGGTTGTCATTAGTAGGGATGTCACATTCGATGAGAATTTAGTTTTTCAAAGATAAGATGGCATGGAGGAGCAGCAAGTGTAGCAGGAGGTTCAGCTGGGCGGTGCTGAACAGCTAACATCTTATTCTATTTTACCACTTATAGGTGCATCGGGAGGACTTGATATTCAGGTGGAGCACTCACCAAAGGTGTCTCCATAGGTGGAGAGAGCTCAAATGGGTGACAGAAGCCAGGAGGCCTAGTTGTAGGAAATCGCATAGGATTTTAGCATGCATTTAGAAACATTTTTCTAATATTATTACAGCAGAAGCATTAGATTAATCTAAAATTAACCTACGCATGCATTGATCAAATTAGTAAATTTTACTTAGGATCTAGACATGCTAATATGTAATTTAAAATTTAAATACGATCGATCAGTAAATCATATTTGCTGATTGATTCGAGTTCAGAACTTGATATCTATGCGCAAGTAGCTAATCTCTACAATCTGAATTCACCAAAATATGCTATGGTATCGCGCTATAGCGACACACTTGTCTGACCTCTACGGTTGATCCACACGGAGCTTCTGATCCCGACTAGCTTCATCGGAGTGCTAGCTCCTCATTGGGGTCTTCGACGACTGATCTCGATCGATCTAATCGATCATCTTTCTTCTAATCTCTCTAATACTCTAGAAGATCAAATGATGTATATTAGAGGATGATGAGATGGTGTACAAAGTTTGGTGGTGATCCGATACTCACAACACTCGATCTCTTTACATGAACCCTGAGTCCCAACTCTAGGGTTTTATACAAACCAAAAACCCTAACACCTAGAAATCCTCTCATGCCCACTCTCTTTGGAGTTTTCTCATGAAACAAATTTTCATGAGTAGAGAAACTCTCCCTCTGCCATATACATATACTAAAATATTTTTTAGATAGGCAAAAAAAAAAATTAAGTGGCATGTGAGTGGAATGTAGGTGCATGAAAGACTTCCCCTTCTCTGGACTTCTCCATGCCTAGACTAGCACCCCTCTCAGGCTTTTCCCTCTCTAAGAAACCTCTTGCACCCCTCTCAGATATCTCATGCTCTCCCATGCATGCCAAAAAAAAATTCCATGTAAAAATGGGTGACACAGTGGCAAAAATGCATGGAGAGGTTAAGTGGTTTCCATTTGAATTCAAAATTTAAATGGAAACCATATCCACCTCCAGCACCCACCAAAGTGGGTGGCAAGTAGAAAGACTCTCCTTTTGCTCATCCAGTCTAAAAAATTATTCAAGAAAAAGTGCGACAAAAGGAGGAGGGCATGGAGAAGAGATAAGGATGAGAAGGTTAGGTTGTTTCAACCAAACAACCATCAACTAAATTCAAAATTCAATTATGTTTGAACTGGTCCAACACTTAGACCAGATCAAAAGGAGAAAAGAGTAGAGGCACACATTTTTTCTTGATGTGAGAAACTCTTACATAAATGTAGATGGGGCATGGAAAAGTCAAGAATGGTAGGCACATGGGAGAGTTTGAATTCAAATCTCATTTGACTTAGTCCAAATTGGCTAAAACAATTAATATAAACCCATGTAGACTAAGTCAAATCCAACTAAAAATTAGTCTTAACCCAATTCAATAAAATTCTAATTAAATTAAAAATTAATTAGGTCCAGTCCTCGATCAAATCAGGGTCAAATCTTCCATAGCGATTAGATCATCTCAAGACCTGATCGAGTTAAACCTAATCGAATCAAATTCAATCGGATTTGATCAAATCCTCATTGCTCAATCAAATTGAGCTAATCAACAATCAAATTACTAATTAATCCTCTAAAAATATGGAGTTCTAATTGGGTGGATGTCCAGGCAACATAGTCCCATCAACATGAAACTCTTGAAGAATCCCAAACCAATGAAACTCTTGAACCTAGTATCCCAAATGAATGAAACTCAGGATCATAGAGTCCCAAACCAGTGAAACTCTTGATCAGAGAGTCTCAAATAAGTAGGACTTTAGGTTTCAGTCCAATAGGATCTACAAAGATAGAGTCCCAGTTCAGTGGGACTCTTGATCATAGAGTCCCAGTCTAGTGGGACTCTTGACCATAGAGTCTCAGACCATTGGGATTCTTGATCAGCCATCAGATCAGATAAGAACTCCTATTGTGTTTGACCTCATATATTCGAATCCTAAGTTGGTAGCATAGAAATCAATTTTTTATATCAATCGATATGACCATCAGGTAATGGTACCTAATGTCCGGATAGGTCAAAAAGTCGCAGTGCAATAATGAGGAACCTATGGCATATGGCTGCCGTATAATTCTTCCCCTTGACCTCGATGCTCAAAGGATAATTTAGAGTTTACTGCCAATCCTAAAATTTATCCATAGTATATTTAAAAATTCAGTGCCCATCACATGGACCAACCCGACCGAGGGTTTACTAAATTGAAATATAGTGATGCACTTACTCCAACACTTGGAGGGGTCAATCCTATCTTGACTCATGCATCGACTTCATAAGTACTTGACTGCATCCAGTAGCCTTCTATCACTGAATTAAAAATTTAGATAGTCCGGTACCTAAGTGCAGTGAGTTGCTTGAAAGTCACCATGGTGATCTCAGATCTAAGGGATACTTATACCCATATCCTTTGTGAGCAACTCTTGATAGTAGAGAGCTCCGCATTGGATCACGTTCAGTAAAATGTATCCCTACACTTCACCTACATGCCATAACAGTATTTTCATATTCCTTGATTAAGAGGACAACCAATACTTATGGCATACAATGACCTACACTCAATATGTTATCATTCTGGGTAACAATGAATCATTTGATCGCGAACTGGTTTAAGCACTAAATGATAAATCTATCTTTGTCGAGCCTAAATAGTCTTTAGGAATTCATCACAAAAGAATTCATTACAGAAAGATGCACAAGAGTAATGAAATATCAAAATAATAATTTTATTTATTTAAAATTCAAGTATAATTATATTTAGCTCAATCATCTATAACCTAGATGATTAACTTTAGGATATATTTTTCAGCAACTTTCACTTAGATTAAAGCCACTCAAAATAGTATTGAATATCCATCTTTTATTTGTGATTGTCGAACTCTTTGATTTTGAGAGCCTTAGCAAAGGGGTTAGCTATGTTCTCCTTTTCATCAATCTTCTGAAGCTCGACGTCATCTCGTTCCATAATTTTTCGTACAAGATGATAGCATTACAGAATATGCTTGGTGTGCTGATATGCTTTTGACTCCTTCGTTTGAGCTATGGCTCCAGTGTCGTCATAGTATAGCAGAATTGGATCATTTAAGAAGGATGCCACTCCCAGCTTGTCGATAAACTTTCACAGCTATATAGCTTTCTTTACAGCATCGGATGCCATGACATACTCCACCTTGCACATAGAATCGACCATAGTATGCTGCTTGAAATTTTTTCAGTAGACCGCTCCTTCATTCAAGATAAATACATAACCGGATACACTCTTACTATCATCATGATCTGATTGAAAACTAAAATTAGTGTATCCCATAAGTTTCAAGTCAGTATCTCCATAAATGAGCCACTGGTCCTTAGTATTTCTTAAATATTTCAGGATTATTTTCACAACCTTTCAGTGATTCTCACCTGGATCAGACTGGTATCTGCTAACTATCCCTAGTAAGTATGCCACATCTAGTCTTGTACATATCATGGCGTACATAATAGAACCCACTATCGAAGCATATAGTATTCTACTTATATGCTCTCTCTTGAAGAGTTGTCAGATAATCCCTCTTCGAGGGAAAAATTTCTTGGCCTATCAAAAGATAGCTCTTCTTGAAGTTCTCCAAGCTGAACCTCTTTAGCATGGTATCAATGTACGTGGACTGGGACAATCCAAGCAACCTTTTAGATCTATCCCTATAAATCTTCATTTCTAGGATGTAGGATGCTTCTCTCAAGTCCTTCATGAAGAATTATGATGATTGCCAAATCTTTATTTCCTGTAGAGTAGGGATGTCATTTTCGATCAAGAGAATGTCATCGACATATAATACAAGAAATATATTTACAGAATCATTAGCTCAATTATACACATAGGGTTCTTCTTCATTCTTAACGAAGTCATATATTCTGATTATCTTATCAAAATGCATGTTCTAACTTCGAGATGCCTGCTTCAATCCATAGATGGATCTCTAAAGTTTGCACACCTTGGACTCATTTGTGGATGTGAAATTCTCAAGATGTATTATATACACCTCTTTATCTAGCTCTCCGTTTAGAAAAGCTATTTTCATATTCGTTTGTCAGATCTCATAGTCTAGATATGCTACTATCGTAAGCATGATCCGAATTGACTTGAGCATTGCCACCAAAAAAATATCTCATCATAGTCAATACCATAATACTGACGATATCCCTTAGCAATCAGATAGACTTTATAGATCTCCACCTTTCAGTCTATGCCCCATTTTCTTTTGAAAATCCATTTACATCCAATGGATTTTATCCCTTTAGGTGGATCAACCAGTGTCCGTACATTATTGACCTTCATGGCTTCTAGCCACTTATCAGAGTCAGACCTCTGCATGACATCTATGTAGGTGATCGGATCTCCATCGTTCTTATCGAGTTCAACAGGATCACCATCTCAGACCAAGAAATCATAGTATTTATCTAGCTGACGTGGTACTCTACTGGATCTCCTTTGTGCCACTTCAATGAGCTCTGGATTTAATCTTATCAAATCTAGTTCTACAGGTTTATTAGAATGTATCGATTCTTCTACCTATCGAACTTCACTAAGCTCAACATTAGAGGCAGTTGTTCCTTCCATAAGAAACTTCTTTTTTGAAAAGACTATCCTATTGCTGATGAACACTTTTTGTTCTTCAGCAAGGTAGAAGTAATAATTTTTAGTTTTCTTGGGGTACCTTATGAACAAGCACTTATCAGACATAGGTTCAAGCTTTTTTGGTTGTAAATATTTAAATAAGCAGTCTCGAGTTTTTACGACAGACTTGCTTGGAATATTATTCAAAACAAAACAAGCAGTCTCAAGTGCATACCCCTAGAATGAAATTGGCAGACTTGCAAACCCCATCATGGACCGAACCATGTCCAACAGGATTCGATTCCTCTTTTCAGATACACCATTATGCTATGATTTTTCAGGAGGGATCCATTGAGAGAGAGAATTTCATTCTCTTCTAGATATGTTAAAAATTCATTAAAAATGTATTCACCTCGTCGATTAGACTGAAGAGTTTTAATACTCTTCCTAAGTTATTTTTCTACCTCATTTCGATATCGTTTGAACATTTCAAACGAATCGAATTTACTCATCATAAGATAGATGTAGCCATACCTAGATAGATCATCAGTAAATATAATGAAGTAGTAATATCCACCTCTAGCACTTATGTTCATAGATCTACATACATCAGTATGTACTAGACCTAGAAGCTCAGAGGCTCGTTCATCTTTTTTAGTAAAAGATGATTTTGTTATCTTACCAAGAAGGTAGGACTCACAGGTATTCAATGATTCATAACTATGGATATCAAGGATATGCTCCTTGACTAACATGTTGATTCTGTTCTTATTTATATGATCGAGCCTACAGTGCCAAAGACAAGCATTAGTAACATTATCTAGTTTTAGGCATTTATTTGACGTGTAGATTACACTAATAGGCTGTGATAAAATATAAATATCATTTCTTAATTATCCTTGCATTACTATAATACCATTCATAATAATTCATAATAAATTTTTTTATTGATAAATAATAACCACCTTGGGCCAAAAGCATAATAGATATTATGTTCATCATAAAAGATGGATAATAGTGATAGTCACTTAAAATAATATTATTATTTTAAAAAATAGCTCAAGAGTTTTCAATGCTGAGACTGGAACTTTACTTCCATCCTCAATATTAAGAAATCTATCGTCATTCTCAAACTTTCTATCAATTTAAAGTTCATGCAAAGAATTGCATATATGAATTGGACTCCCGGTATCTAATACACAGGTAGATGTATCACATATAAAAAAAATTATAAGATGTTATTATATAACAGTCTTGATCAACAACCACTTGCTGATTTTTCTTATTCAGTCTATTCGGATCAAGAGGATAATTTTTCTTCGGGTCTGCTTAATTAGAGTCAACACTAAACTCCTCATTCTTAGGTTCTAAATACTTACCACTGTCCAATAGTGAACGGAGCAAATTTACTCTAGCCATTCTATTTATTTGAAAGAAAAATATGAAACCTAATTAGTACTTGAATTAATTAATCCTAAAGACTTGAACTTTAGTCTAAAGATTCTTTCATTTTTTTTAATGAATTGATAGCCTCTACCTCTAATTTGAGAAATTACACTAACTCCTTAGTGGGTACTGAAATCCACATAGACTACAGATGGGGTCGAGGAAAGCTCTGGCTAACCCACGTGCATCTACAAGTAGGTTCACAATCAATTATTTCTTCAAATAATTTTCAGTAATTAGGTTTTGTCCTAGAAGCCAATTCAATAGGCTGTGGCCTCTACTGAAAAGGTCTGATTAGGACCAATCATTAACATGATTGACTTTGGTGCATCAAACCAATGATAACCAGGCTCAAGAAAAGCTCTGGCTAATCTGATCACCATTAAGAGAATGCGACCTATTCATCATATGATGGATAGTAATTTCAATATCCAAATGAACATCAGGTGTAAGGCATCTCCAATGTCCATCCAGAAAATTAGACTCATTACTATTTATCTTAATGGGACGCTATGACTCGGTTATCCCCATAACTTAATCATTTTAAGGATCTAATAATTTAGAGAGTTTAGGTTACATATGATTTAAGGATAGGAAGAACACGGACCAAATTTCTCTTACTGACTTAGCATATCAAATCCTTCCACTGACTTCAATAAGTTAATAGGTTAGGACTAGGATCAATTTAAGTCCATGGGCGCCAAATTTAGTCTTACTGATTGAAATCAGTCAAATTGATTCCTAGTGACAGGGGTCAGCTCGAATCACCAAGTGATCTAATCAAATCCTAATTGATCATGTCGGTCAGGTAAGTGAGATCAATGGAAGGGATATGCCATTTACTCATCAAAGATCGAATTAGTGTGAGTAGCTCCCAATTAAAAATCACAGATTTTATCTACCAAACTTATCTTATACATTGATCAGTTAATTAGATTTAATCTGATCATCCTAGTAATTTCGAGCTAGACCGCTTAGCCATGAATCAAGTCCATATTGGTCTCGTTAAAGACATGGACCCATCCAACTATAACTATTGAAGTTAAGTTTAGAGTGTCCTTGATCTAATCTAATTCAACACTTGATTAGATTTGATTAATTACTCTAGGTTAATTCATTCTTTAACTAATCTTAGGTCTAACCCAATTAATGGACCTAATTCATTCGACCTTTTAACCACAGTCTTATGATTATGTTTTAGAATCTTTAATTTATAATCCTAGATTCTATAAATAATACTAAATTTTTTTAATTAAGTTTTGGGTTGGTGGGTTGGGATTCAACATTTCAAAAATATTTTTTAAATTTTAAAAAATTTTTATTTTTTGTTTACTAAATGGGTTGACTTATTTCACAAATGAGTCGGCTGATTTTATAAACAACAATCCAATTGCTAGTTTCATAACAAAAAATTAAACATAATAAAAATTAAATCATGAATCTATCTTTTAGATCTAATTTAAACACATTCATTTTTAACTTTCTCATTGGAATAATTTCAATCAACATATTAACATATCATATATGCTATCATTTAATTTTTTAATTATATATTAAAATATGTTAAGCAAACCCTCGCTTTGATACCATTGTAGAAAATCGCGTAGGATTTTAGCATATATTTTCAAATAATTTTTGAATATTATTATAGCAGAAGCATTAGATTAATCTAAAATTAACCTACACATGCATTGATCAAATCAAAAAATCTTACTCAACATCTAGACATGCCAATATGTAATTTAAAATTTAAATATGATCAATCAGCAAATTATATTTGCTGATTAATTCAAGTTTAGAACTCGATACCAATGCGCAGCTAGCTGATCTCTGCAATCTAAATCCATCAAAATATGCTATGACAACGTGCTGTAGCCTCACACTTGTTCAACCTTTATGGTTGGTCTACACAGAGCTCCTGATTTCGACTAGCTCCACCAAAGTGCTAGCTCCTCATCGGGGTCTTCGATGGTTGATCTTGATCGATCCAATTGATCATCTTTCTTCTGATCTATCAGATACTCTAGAAGATCAGATGATGTATTTTGAAGGATGATGAGATGGTGTGCAAAGTTTGGTGATGATCCGATGCTCACAGCACTTGATCTCTCCACCCAAATCTTGAGTCCCAACTTTAGGGTTTTACACACACCAAAAACCCTGACACCCAAAAATCCTCTCACACCCACTGTCTTTGGAGTTTTTCTATGAAATAAATTTTCATGGGTAGAGAGACTCTCCCTCTATTGTACACCCACTCTAAAATATTTTTTAGATGGGCGACAAAAAAAAAATTAAGAAAGTGGCATGTGAGTGGAATGTAGGTGCATGAAAGACTTTCTCCTTCTCTAGACTTTTTCATGCCCAGACTAACACCCCTCTCAGGTTTTTCTCTCTCTAGGAAACCTCTTGTGCCCCTCTTAGATATCTCATGCTCTCCCATGCACTCCAAAAAAGAATTCCATTTAAAAATGGGCGATACAGTGGCAAAAATGCATGGAGAGGTTAAGTGGTTTCCATTTGAATTTTGAATTCAAATGGAAACCATATCCACTTCCAATGCCCACCAAAGTGGATGATGAGTAGAAGGACTCTCCTTCTGCTTGCCCACTCTAAAAAATTATTCATGAAAAAGTGTGACAAAAGGAGGAGGGCATGGAGAAGAGATAACGATGAGAAGGTTAGGTTGTTTCAACCAAACAACCATCAATTGAATTCGAAATTCAATTATGTTTGAACCGGTCCAACACTTGGACCAGGTTAAAAGGAGAAAAGAGGGGAGGCATATATTTTTCTTGATGTGAGAAACTCTCACATAAATGTAGATGGGGCACAGAAAAGTCAAAAATGGTAGGCGCATGGGAGAGTTTGAATTCAAATCTCATTTAACTTGGACCAAATTGGTTTCCACTAAACCAATTAATATAGATCCAATTAGACTAAGTCAAATCCAACTAAATTAGGCTTAACCCAACTCAATAAAATTTTAATCAAATTAAAAATTAATTAGGTTCAGCCCCTGATCAAATCAGGGTCAAATCTTCCATAGTAATTAGATTATCTCATGACATGATCGGGTCAAATCCAATCGAATCAAATTTAATCAAACTTGATCGAATCCTCATCACTCAATCAAATTGAGCTATTTAGCAATCAAATTGCTAATTAATCCTTCAAAAATATAGAATCTCAATCGGATGGGTGTCTGGACAATAGAGTCCCATCAACATGAAACTCTTGAAGAGTTCAAAACCAGTGGGACTCTTGAATCTAGTATCTCAAATGAATAAAACTCATGATCATAGAGTCACAGACTCTTGATCAGAGAGTTTTAGATAAGTAGGACTCTGAGTTTCAGTCTAGTGGGATCCAAAAAGATAGAGTTCCATTCTAGTAAAATTTCTGATCATAGAGTCCCATCCCAGTGGAACTCTTGACCATAGAGTCCCAGACCATTGAAACTCTTGATCAGCCATTAGATCAGGTAGGAACTCCTATTGTGTGTAACTCTATAGGTTCGAATCCTAAGTTGGTAGTAAAGAAACTAATTTTTTATACCAATCGATGTGACCATCTAGCAATGGTATCTGACATCCGAATAGGTCGAAAAGTCGTAATGCGATAATAACGAACCTATGGCATATGGTTACCGTATAATTCATCCCCTTGACCTCAATGTTTAAAGGATAATTTAGGATTTACTGCCAACCCTAAAATTTATCCATAGTATTTTTCAAAATTCAGTGTCCATCACATGGACTACCCCATTCGAGGGTTTGCTAAATTGAAATATAGTGATGCACTTGCTCCAACACTTGGAGGGATAAATTCTATCTTGACTCACGCACCAACTTCATAAGTACTTGACTGCATTCAGTAGCCTTTCATCACTGAATTAAAAATTCAGATAGTCTGGTACCTAAGTGCAGTGAGTTGCTTGCAAGTCACCGTGGTGATCTCAGGTCTAAGGGATACTTTACCCATATTCTTTGCGAGCAACTCTTGATAGTAGAGAGCTTCGCAGTTAGATCACGTTTAGTAAAATGTATCCCTACACTTTACCTACATGCCATAACGGTATCTCCATAATTCTTGGTTAAGAGGACAACCAATATTTATGGCATACAACGACCTACACTTGATACGTTGTCGTCTTGGATAACAACGAATCATTTAGTCGTGATCTGGTTTAAGAATTAAACGATAAATCATTCTTTGTCGAGTCTAAATAGTCCTTAGGACTTCATCACAGAAGAGTTTATTATAAAAAAATGCATAAGAGTGATGAAATGCTAAAATAATAATTTTATTTATTTAAAATTTAAGTATAATTATATTTAGCTCAACCATCTATAACCTAAATGATTGACTTTAGGATACATTTTTCAACACAAGTAGGAACAAGTTAGACCTAGGATAGACATTGGGATTGCACTGCACAAGTCCAAAAGAAATATCAGGCAACCAGAACAATACGACTTTGAAGATATACTATCATATGCCCTGGTGACAGCAAATGGAGACCCCTACACCTATGAGGAGGCAATGGATAGCTAGGATAGAGAGAGCTAGTTTTAAGCATTGTCCGAGGAGATGGAGTCTCTCCACAAGAGCAAGACGTGGCAATTGGTGCAGTTGCCATTAGAAAAGAAATTCATTGGTTGCAAGTAGGTTTACCAATGTAAGGAGGGGCTTTCAGAATAGGAAGGTATCAGGTACAAGACGAGGTTAGTGGTGAAGCAATACTCCAAAAAAGAAGGTATTGACTTCAACGAAGTATTTTCTTACATCGTCAGGCATACTTCCATTTGGATGCTACCGAGCATCGTGGCAGCTCAAAACTTAGAGCTAGAGTAGGTAGATATTAAGATGACATTTCTCCATGGGCATTTGAAGGAGATCATCTACATGGAGTAGCCACTAGGGTTCCAAGATCCAAGAACATAACTGAAGGTCTGTTTGTTGCAAAAATTATTGTATGAGCTGAAGCAATCGTTGAGGCAATCATATAAGCAATTTGATTCTTATGTGAGGAGCATTGGACTTTTCAGGTGTGAGTTGACTCTTGTTTATATGTTAAATCTTTGAAAAATGGGTCTAGAATATTTCTACTCTTGTATGTGGTGACATGCTTATAGCATACAAGAGTAGGAAGATTGTACAGGAACTGGAGGCTGCCTTGTCTCGGAAGTTTGAGATGAAGGATTTAGGGCTTGCAAGGAAAATCTTAAGCATAAAAATCTTCAGAGATCGAGCTAAGAGGGTGCTTTATTTATCTCAAGGAGGCTACATCAAGAAGGTCTTGGAGAGGTTTGAGATGAAGGGAGCAAAGTCGGTGGAGCTACCTCTTATCGGGCACTTCAGACTCTCGAAGATGATGTCACCATAGACTGAGGTGGAGGCTCAGAAGATGGAGAGAATACTGTATGCTTCTGGTGTGGAAAGTCCAATGTATGCCATGGTGTGTTGTAGGACAGATATCGCTCATGCAGTGAGCCAGGTCAGTAGATTCATGGCATAACCTGGTAAGGAGCACTGGCGAGCACTAAAGTGGATCTTTGGGACTTGGTGGGTATTGTTGGAGTCAGCATCTGCTACGGACGATAAGATGGAGCCAAGGAACTCTTCAACATATCCAAAAAGGCTCGAAGATAGATAAGGGGGTTTATGGATGTAGATTTCGGTGGAGACGTGGACACTCGGCAGTCAATGATAGGTTTTGTATTTAGTCTATTTGGAAGTTTTGTTTCATGAAAATCATGTTTGCAGCCCATCATGGCTTTATCCACCACTGAGGTGGAGTACATCGGTATCACGGAGGCGGTGAAGGAAGCTCTATGGCTGAAGGGCTTGGCGTTGGAGATGGGTCTCATGTAGGAGGCCGTCAGGGTGCATTGTGACAGCTAAAGTATATTGTTACTTGCTTAGAACTCTATCTATCAAGCAAGAACGAAGCACATCGACATCAAGTACCATCAGATCAGAGAGCTTATGGAAGAAGGTGAGGTAGAGCTGGTGAAAATTCACACCAAGAAGATTCCAGCGGATACACTGACAAAAGTATTTTAGTGGGACAGCTTTTGAAAATGTGTTAAATTAATATGTTTGAGGGATAAGATAGAGTTGCCTCAAACCTTGGGGCACTAAGGTGGAGATTGAAAGAGTAAGGATGGTGCTCTCAAGACTTGAAAAATCATGAAGGAGTTAAGGTGGTGGCTCGTAAAGGCTAGGATCGATCGAAGTTGTATCAGCCAAGATAAGGGGCTGGCACACTGTCAGGCTGGC
This sequence comes from Cocos nucifera, assembly GCA_006176705.1. Taxonomy (NCBI): domain Eukaryota; kingdom Viridiplantae; phylum Streptophyta; class Magnoliopsida; order Arecales; family Arecaceae; genus Cocos; species Cocos nucifera. The sequence goes on along the minus strand of QRFJ01000005.1, from coordinate 4,663,407 downwards.
TCGGATACGGGGTTGAGCCGGCTCGGGCCAAAATCGAGCTAGCTCTCTCAGTCAAACAGAGAATGTATTTCAGAATTTTGTGGCTTGATAGGCAATCGAGCTGGCTCGAGTCTTCATCGAGCCAGTTCGGATAGGTGGATAGATGAGTACGAGATTTTCTATTTTATCTTGGATTGGATTTAATCTAAGGAATCTTAAGACCTGGTTTGAGAGGTCTTAAGGTAGCTAATTCGTGTATTGGGCTAGATTTTTAGTCCAAAGGATGAAAGTATGCAAGATATAGATGTACATGGGCTTGGATGAGTGTTTTCATGTATGGATTAGCCTAGGAGAGTTTTTTAGGATTGAGTCTTATTGGCTCAGGGTGCATATATACATTTTGTATATGTAATTTTTGACAAGAGGAATAGAAATCTCTTTTCTTCTCGAAATCCTAGCTTCTTCTTTCTCTCTGCCATCGCTCAAACTACGAATCATCTGATTTTCATCCTTGCTTGCTATCATCTCTAACTTGCTTCCAAGGTATTGATAAAAGGTACAAAAATTTTCATAGGTCCGAAAACAATTCATAACAGGACATGCTCCAATTGTTAGAGAATAACGGCTTCACATGTTCCAAAGTTTATTGAGATTATGGATCTCATCGAATGGAGGAACAAGTGGAGCAGTGGGGTGGCTGACTGGTTGTTGTCTCACGAGTAGAAAACTCTAGAGTCTGTCTTAGCATGGCCGTAAAAATCCACATGGCAGAGGCTAGGCAAATGCTCTATCATCCGCTATTAAGGACATGTGTCGGACTGCCATAGGATTCTCAGCAGCATGGTGGACAATTCATTTTAGGATGTATCATATATATATATATATATATATATATATATATATATATATATATAATGCTATTTATCAAATAGTTGTGATTGACATCATCTATGAAGTTATTTTCTTAACCAAAGGAATTTTCCATGGGCCTCGTAATCTGAAAAACGGAGGGAACAAAAGAAAAGGACTCCGCATGAACTTACTTGACAAGAAACAAATATAGAGAATATGGACCCAAATGCAAGAAGTTAAGCTTTTTGTCAAAAGAAGAAGAAGAAGAAGAAGAAGAAGTTTGAGTCAGCAAGTTAAATGCCGTGCTTCTTGATTCAGAGATTAATATACTTTCGGAACACAAACCCTATAGGGACCAAAACTAGTTGGGCTGGGTTTTATTGGAGTCTTCTAATAATAAATTATACTCAGCAAGTCTAAGGCTCGATTGGAACATTTGATTTCCAGATTTCGATCTCCTCTTCTGCACCTAGTTGGTTTTGATGCTTGGGGTGCTGTCTTCGTAGAAGCAATTTTTTTTTCATTCTCTCTATTCGGAGGCACAATCCCCTTCAGTCTATCAAGAGAGAGAGAAGCCAATCTTTCTAATTTTAAGATATACTAGATCTACTTTGGACTGCAAAGCTTTAATGCTATAGATGTAATCCTTTACGGTCCGGCTAGCACGTGCCAGGCCTCTCTCACTTCTGCCAATTTTGGCCATTCTTTCAAACTAAACAAAAAACGGTCACAGAGAGTATGGTTATCCTGCTGATCCATGAATTAAAGGATAAAATATTCATACATATATACAAAATCAGAAGCTAAACTACCAAAACGCCGGTCATATATATGCAACTATATATTCTACACATGCAGGGGGGCACCAACCCTAGCCAAATAATCAGCCATTTCATTCTAATTCCTAGAGATAGAGTGCACTCTTAACTATGTTGCAGCCATGTTATACACACTACAAGGTTTTTTAAAATTTTCAAGTAAATATATATATATGTATGTATGTATGTATGTATACACACACATGTGGACAAATAAATGTATATATCAAGGTATACATGACAAATGTGTATTTGCATGTAGAGACTAGAGAAAAGTACACATACATGCTGAACTTGTTTCCAACTTTTCATATAAGATTGTTTTCATTTTGAATATACTAGCATTACAGTCTCAAAGCAGAGTTTTTGTTAACATTCTAAATACAAAATTGTATCCTGTACCTTCTTTTTCCATAACATTCACTTCTCTCTTTAGTTTAAGTGGATGAATGAAGTGGGTAATCGTGTGAAGTATTGCTTTTTGATAATTCCATGTCTTAACTACCACTCGGCCAACAAATATATCATGTAACTTGGGCAATACCCTAATCCTACACCTCCTCCTAACAAGAGGTTCTAGGTCAGCATTTTGGGTGGTGAATTTCCATGAACTTACGACTTGGATAATTTACAGCAAGTAGCTTGCTTCTTCTCTCTCTCTCTCATTAGAAAAAAAGAAGAAAAAAAAAAGATCAGTTTCATCGACCCTTATATCATCTCATTGTCTTTATTCAATCAACACTCCACTTTAGCGGACCTGCTAGCTTTTTTTCTGGCACCATGTGAGCCTTGCTACTGAATCATGGAAGAAGGATCTATGCTGTGTGTACTGATGTTCCGCATGGAAAACTACATTATAGTCGAAGTCAAACTTGACGGCATTCCCAATCTCGCTTCGTTCAGTTTTGTAAGTTAAGAACACGACCAAGTCCGTAACATCCAGATATATTTGTGTCTACTTTGAATTGTAGGTGTTTCTTCTTCTCGCTCGTGCTATGACTTCTTCCTATTCTAATGCCCTTAGTTAGCCATGTGACGGGCTATGTGAACTGCGCAAGTTCACCAAGACTTTGATGGAGATGGGTCATTTGAGAACATGATAGCAACGTTTGCGACGGCGATCCTTGAGATCCAGGAGCTTTTCATGCTGGCCTTTGAAGGGTCATCTATTTGAACAATAAGTCCGGGGGTACTCGGGTGTAGAGGTGTAATCAAGGTGAGCTTGATCGAGCTTAGATCCGGTCAAATTTGATTTGAAATTAATTTCGTGCTTTAACTCCGAGATCCAGCTTGATTTGTTTTCCATTTTTTCGAGCTTAATTTCAACCCGAGTCAAACATGATGTACTTATTTGATCAGCTTGATAATCATAAATTGAGCTGAAATTAATTTAAGATTAAATAAATCTTAGGATCTATTTGATTGGAATATGGGTATCCGATGATTTCTAAAATTAATTTATTTAAAAAAATGATTATGGAGGAAAATAATTTTATGAGGTTTGGGTGGTAGAAAAATTACTTTGAAAAATTATATCGAAAAAAGATTATTACATTTGGAGGTAATCCTATATAGAAATATGACTAAATTTACAAGTATGCCCATCGACATAAAACATTTTTTTAATATCAATGTTAGTGCAGAAAACGGACGGCCGTCGAAGTTCGCTAGAGGTGGAGGAGACGATCTCGCCGATGATACCTGTAAGACAGTCTAGATTGGAGGTGGGTGGCTCGAGCGTGGACCCTTCGACGATCAAGTTAGCTTTCAAGCCAGCAAGAATGGAGTACACAGGAGATTAGAATGGAAAGAAGAGCTTAGAGAATAAAAACGTATCTAGAGAGTCCCTTGTATAAATGGAGCCTATAATAGAATGATAGTAACAGCCATAACAGAATATCACAAGGTCGTTTGGACCACTCAAAGTTTGTTATGAAAAATAGGCTATCATTTATCGCAACTTGCTGGTGGTTGAGATCCATTCGCTGAAGCTTAGATGGAGGATTGGAGATTTTTGAGCTTGCTAGTATGGTTTTCATATTGAGATTTGGAGCTAAGGGTCGGACTAACCGAACTTGAGGGTCAGCTTCCAAATTGTGGGTGATGGACTCATGAATTAGGCTTGGAGTTTGGACCTCAATGGAGTCATCTTTAACAGCTTGCAGAAGCTTGGCCGCCTTCAAGGTCGGTCGAAAGTGGATGCAAATACCCCAATTTGGAGGGCTAGAGGTCAAAAAGGGACGGTAGGTTCTTCAATAAGGACTGTAGTCAAGCTCTCTTGAGGAAGTTCGACGGATATCCAAGGTCGACTTGAAGCTAGGATGGAGTATTGAGATTTATTACTTGTGAGGTGGCTACTACTTATTTCAGGTTGAAGATCAGACTCATATTGGTGGCAAGGATCCCTTGCTGACTCAAGTTCGTCCAGTTGAATTCCTTGGTGCGAAATTGATGAAATCTACTATTTATAGAGTAAAAGTAGAGGAGCTTAATTGATGCCTAAGGTCGGCCACTAGTCAAGGTCAGACAGTACTGAAGTCTCATATTCATGGGACAATTGCTGCCCATTCTAGGCTAGGGATCGGAACCAGTCGAATAGCAAGCTGCTTTCACTATTCAAGCTCGTCAGGCCGAAGTTCATAATATGGTTTGGTAAGGCCTGTAGTTATTAGGAGAAAGCTAGAAGGATTGTTGTTAAGAAGATCGACTGGTGCGTAAGATTTGACATTAACATGGGTTTCTATCAATCCTAGAGTGAGCCGCTCTTGAATGAAGTTCAGAGTTTAGTCGCATTTGAAGGCCGATCTTTTGAAATTCGTCTAAACCCGGGAATCAACTTGGTTGAGGCTCGGACTTGGACATCGTGACTCCAGATGACACTATACCAAGGTCGAATATCTGAGTGGACTTCGGCAAGAGCCATTTTATCTCCAACACTTGTCCCTCTACTTTTGAGTTCGAAGTTCGAATAAAAAAAATATCGAAAGCTATGATTGCCGAAGTTCCTTCTGGCTTTCCGCCTTTAGGAGATGAAAAATTTTAGACCATCCGAACTGGTGTAGAAGCTTCATTATTGCCAAATAACTTGAAATGACCTCAATTTTTAAAATTTTCTCCAGTACGAAGCTCCATCGTGTAGCGCCATAATGGTTCTGTCAGATGTCTGCCACTGCCATGATAAGAAAGACACGCGGTGGATGTAGATTCGGCACCGGCAATCCACAATCATAACTACTTCAGGGCTCTTCCGACTTTTTAAGCATTTTCCTCTTCTTCTCTCTTACCCTGGTTTGCCTTCTCCCCCATTCTTTCTCTAGTTTTCATTTTCTTCGCTCCCAGTCACCCTGCCTCGTTCTTCCATTACCTTGCCTTCGCTGTTTCTTCGTCATTCCGATTATACCACCGAGATCTCCATCCGATTTTGGTTAGTCTTCTAACTCTCTTTTTGCATTTCCTTTCCTTTCTTTTGTTTTCTAATCCTTAGGAGTTTCTTGGGGGCGTTTACTGTTCATTCTCTATTCATTAAGTTTGTTTACCAATTTCTTCCAACTTTTGGTGGGTTTTTTCCTAATTTTGCTCAATCCAAAATGGCTTTTGAAATCTCTTAATCCATTGGTTCTAGCAGTTCGTCCAAACTGAGCTCTCCTAATCCCGACCTTAGGAGTAAAATCGAGCTTAGGAAAGTAACTCGTCCAACTTTCATTCCAGAGACTATTCTCACTACTACAAAAATGATCTATGGCAGTGCATACTATGATAGTGATTTTCGAAACTGCTGTCATAGATTCTACGGCAGTGATTTTCGTTAACCGCTGCTATAGGTCGGACCTATGATAATGATTTTTGTAACCGCTGCTATAGGTCCGACATATAGCAGCGATTAACGAAAACCGCTATCGTAGGTCGGACCTATGGCAGCGGTTATAAAAAATCACTACCATAGGTCGATCTATAGCAGCGATTTGTAACCGCTGTCATAGGTCTGACCTACGATAGTGGTTTTCGTTAACCGCTGCTATAGGTCGGATCTATAGCAGCGGTTAGTGAAACTGCTGCCATAAGTCGGACCTATAGCAGCGGTTAGTAGAAACCGCTGCAATAAGCTTATTTATGACAGCGGTTAATTATAACCACTGCCATATATATATATATTTTTTTAAAAAATATTATATAATTTTAAAATTTAATATGCATCTTCATTGTTCATTATCTAAATAATTATCATTAGAGTGTCATCACAAAAGATCGCTTCGATCCGATGGCCCTAGTTTCATCGATCAGAAAAATTTGATTTCGACGATCATAAACGATGATGTGATGATTTGATAGATGGAGACCTCCGATGGATCTGAAAACCTACAATGATGATCTCGGTGATGTTTATAGCGTACTATCAAAATTTTACTTCAATCAGATATCGTTATCTTGGTCAATTTAGTATAGGTTAGTTTCGGCCGTGAAATGATAAACGAGTGATCAAAGGATCAAATGGTGTCCGATTATGAGATAATTTTTTTTTATAAATAATTTTAGCTACTATTTTAATCATTTTTTATGATGGTGATTATAAAATTCAACTTGTGAGATGAAGAATGATCTAAAATTATATGTCTTCTGATAACCATTCTGAAACTTCACTGATTGTTATGCTCGTGCTTTTGCAATATCTACTTAACATAAACAGTTTATACGAAAATGATTTAAATTTTACTATCATTGCCATATAAAATATTTAAAATTATAATAAAGATCATTTAACTAAAAAATTATCTCATAATCGGACATCGTTTAATTCTTTGATCGCTTATTTTTAATTTAATGATCGAAATTATTTTGTACTAAATTGACCATGATAACGATATCTGATTGAAGTAAAACTTTGATAGTATACTATAAATATCATCGAGATCATCGTTGCATGTTTTTGAATTCATCAGAGGTCTTCATCTATTAGATCATCGCATCGTCGTTCGTGATCGTCGAAATCAAATTTTTCTAATCGATGAAGCTAGGGCCATCGGATCGATGCGACCTTTTGCGATGATACTCTAATGATAATTATTTAGATAATGAATGGTAAAGATGGATATTAAATTTTAAAATTATATAATATTTAAAAAAATTATTTTCAACTTATGACAGTGGTTATCAAAAATCGCTGCTATAAATCTACCGCAGTGGTTATACAACCGCTGCCGTAGATCTATGGCAGTGGTTTTAGGTAACCGTTGCCATAGATCTATGGTAACAGTTCGATAACCGCTGCCGTAGGTTAGATTAAAAATCTTCAAATTTTTTCTACTTTTCTTTCGTGCGCGCTCGATCTCTCTCTCCATCTCTTCCCCTCCTCTCCGTTGTTGGTGAGGCTTCTTCCCCCCCCGATCGATGCTGCCCCTCCTTCCCCCTCGATCGGCGTCACCCCTCCTTCCCCCTCCCCTCCGACCCCTCCATCCCCAGCTGCCCCTCCCCGCCCGCCCGCCACCCTCCACCCGACCCCCCACCCTCACCTCGACCGCCCCTCCTTCCCCCCTTCCCTGGCCGCTCCTCCCCGCCACCACCATGCCCCACCCGCCCCCCACCCCCCACCCTCCCCCGACCACCCCTCCTTCCCCCATCCTCGGCCGCCCCTCCCCGTCACCCTACCACCCCCAGCCCCTCATCTCCGGCCGCCCCTCCCCACCACCCCCCACCCTCCCCCCAGCCACCCCTCCTTCCCCCATCCCCGGTCGCTCCTCCCCGCCACCCCATCCTCTCCTCGGCCGCCCCTCCTTCCCCTCATCCCCGGCCATCCCTCCCTGCCACCCTGCACCCCCCAGCCCCCTATCTCTGGCCGCCCCTCCCGCCACCCCCACCCGGCCCCCCCACCCCCACCCTCCCCTGGCTGCCCCTTCTTCCCCCCATCCCCAATCGCCCCTCCCCGCCATCCTGCCACCCCCAACCCCAGCCCCCCCATCCCCAGCCATCCGTCACCCCTTACTCTCCTATACATATTAGAGACTATTTATTGATGCTATACTAATATTATTATTCAACATGTTATATTGATTAATGTTCATTAATGTTGTAGGTCACAATGGCCCGGATACCTCTAAGCCCCATGACCATCTATCTCAAGTCTCAGGGCTTGAGCACTCTGGGAGGATCTGATGCAGGCCTGAACACACATCGACGAGCTACTGATCTGAGGTGAGCATCTCCTCATAGACTTTCGATGTCGTCTGTCGGGAGGAGCTTGAGGTGGCATTGGCACGGGCAGATCATGCTGCGACATGGGCAAATCGGGCTGAGGAGCATGCATCTCATCTGGAGGGCATCGTAAGAGATATGATATCGATGCTCAGCATGCATTTTGGAGTCATGGACTTCGAGGATATGTTGGCCCACATTTCAGCTCCAGCTCTAGCTTTAGCTCCGGCTCCGGCTCCTGATGACGACAATGATGATGTAGATTTTAAAAACTTTTGATGTATTTTATTTTTTTTAAAAAATATTATAATAAATTTTATTTGATAATAAAATTTTAGTATTTTAAAATAATTTTTATGTTTATTATTTTTTCTTATATTATATATCTATATTTATCAGATAAAATATATAAAAAAATAAAAAATTTAATTTTTTTAATTATTCAAGATCTACGATAGTGATTTTATAACTGCTGTCATATCCATGCCAACCGCTGCCATAAATTTTTGATGCAAACGGTGTCAACCGCTGCATTAAACCTATGGCAGTGGTTAAGAAACTGCTGCTATAGATTACCTATGACAACGGTTATGTAACTACTGTGATAGATAATCTATGGCAACAGTTACATAATCGCTGCTATAGGTCGATCTATTACAGCAGTTTATAAATCGCTATAATAGATTATCTATGGCAGCGGTTCGAACAGCCGTTGCAACAATCACTGTCATAGAGCTATGGCAACGTCTGTAGTAGCAACGGTTAAAGAACCGCTACCATAGCCTATGGTAGCGATTTTTTGGGCTATGACAGTGGTTACGAACCGCTGTCGTAGCACTTTTTTGTAGTAGTGTCCCCTTTCCTTTTCTTTTAAAGACCTTTCTTTAATCCGGGTTCAATATAGAGTTCCTTCTGAGTACGAATTGGAGCTTTTCGAATCGAGTGATCGAGCTTATGCCCCTCCTCTGGGTCATTTCTATTTGTACTCGAAAGCTCTCCATGCGGGGCTAAGACTTTCAATTTCTCCTTTTGTTATTGCCCTTTTTCACTTCTTGAATATATCTCTTTTTTCTATCGTACCAAACTCCTTTAGGTTTATTATAGGATTTCTTGCTCTTTGCCTTCTGGCCAAGGTCTGCCTCACAGTTTATCTATTTCGAACATTCTTCACCCTCATGTGCCACCCTTCTGCCAAGGACTAGTGGTATTTATTCTCTCAGTTTGGCAAGAAGAGGTTGCTCAAGGATGCCCCTTCCTCTATTTATAATTGAAAGAAAAAGTTTTTCTTTGTGTCCTGTCCCTCAGTAGAGCTAGGGCTTCCTCCTTAGGACCAATTAAGAGACTCAGTCTGTAGAGCTCTTGGGTTAGAGCGAGAGGATCTTAACTCCGCCAATACTTTGAAAAACTATAAAGCTCCTTTACTGACTAAATTAGTAGATGAATAGATATTGTACAATCTCGGCCTGAGCCCATTCAATCCTGAAGATATAAACTTATGCTTTCTTTTCTATTTCTTTATCTTTTCTCCTAAATTTGGCTTACCTACTATTATGGAAATGACTCCTGCGAAGTTAAATCGATTGACCAAAAGATTCTGGACTCACAAAAGAAAGGAAGGTGCCTCAGGGGAGACATCAAAATGAGCAAAGGTCAGAGACCCGAGCTCGGCCATTCTGGCCTAGGTGGCACCTATCCTGGAGGTTGTGGCACCCCCACCGAACTCGACTTCGCCTACTGAGATGACTGCCTTCGTGCCTCCCAAGAAGAGGAGGAAGAAAATTGTTACCAAAAAGGTCTAGCAAAATTATGGAGAATCCAGCAGCAACAATGTCGGTCTGGACCGAGGTTCCCTTGATGATTGGGAGGTCGTCTAGCCCTTAATGGAGAGTTGCATCATCTCAGACATTATTGAGAAGATCCTTCAGATCGACGACCAAGAAAGAAAGAAAGACTGCTTTGCAGCCTTCATTGAGGTAATATTTATTTCCTTTCGTGCTTGGCTGAATATATGTGTATTTTTCAATAATAATTTGTATTTTGCTATTTACAACTGGGGCACCATCTCTTCATGAACGTGGAGACAGTCAACCTCGACAAGACCGAGGTCTCAAGGGCCATGAAGAAAGCTAAAATTGCCTAAGCAAAGGCCAAGGATGCTAAGGCCAAAATTGAGTGTTTGATGGAAACTCATTTTGCTAAAACTGGACACCTTCAAGAAGCGCTCAAAAGAAAGGAGCAAGTGTTGATAGAGCTGAAGGCCGCCTTGGCCTTGGAAGAAGAAAAGAGGAAGAAGGTCGAGGCTGAAGTTGTAGGATCAACTCCCTAGAGCTTAGGAGACTTGGAACCAGCAACCAAGGGCTCCCAATCAGAAAGAGGCAGCAACAATGATGAATAGAACACCAAGAAGGGGGGCGGCACAAATGGATAGGATTTAGGCGCCTAGAACTTGATGGCACCTAGAACTCTTGGGTGCCCTCATTGTTGTGGTAGCTAGGGTTTTTCCCAAGAGAGAGGGCAGCAAATAGAGGAGAAGAGAGAGATTAGGAGAGAGATGGATTGGGAGAAAAGAGTTCTATATTCTCTTAGATTCATGAAAACCCTAAAACAATGTGTGTGTGTGTGTGTATATATATATACATATACATATACAAGGCCAATGTGGCCCAACCCAAAAACTCGCATGGCTAATCCAATGAAATTAAGTTAAATCCAAGCCCATGTACACCCATGACTTGACTCAATCTCAACATATGGATCCAAGCCTAGCCCAATACAAGTTAGCCCCTTAGGGCCTAAATTCACTAAACCTTGAAACCCTGAAGGTTGATAGCCTTTAGCCTAGGACCCAAACTAGCCCTAGAAAGCCTATGATCACCTCATGGGCTCCAAACCATGGCCTATACCTTGGCCACTCGATGCTTGGGAGCACCACATAAGGCTCTACAATCTCCACCTTGGTGCCCCAAGCCTTCAGCGAACTCCATCCTGTCCATCAAACATATCAGTGCTGCACATCTATGAAAGCTATCTTGCTGAAGAATCTTTGTTAGTGCATCAGCTGGATTCTCCTTGGTATGAACCTCGACCAGCTGCACCTCTCCATCCTCCACAAGCTCTCTGATCTGATGGTATCTAATATCGATGTGCTTCATTTTTGCATGGTAGATGGAGTTCTATGCAAGTAGGAGTGCACTCTGGCTATCGCAGTGCACATTGATGACCTTCTATGCAAGGCCTATGTCCAACGCCAATCTCTTCAGCCATAAAGCCTCTTTTGCTGCTTTCATAATACTGATGTACTCCACCTCGATAGTAGACAAGGCTGTGATGGACTGCAAGCATGATCTTTTTTAAATGGGACCTCCATTTGAATAAAATATGAATCTTATTGTCGAATGCTAGGTGTCCACATCTTCACCAAAATTCGCATCCACGAATCCTTCTATCAGCCTCTGAGCCTCCTTGGACATGTTGGAGTATCTCTTGACACCTCCTCGCTATCCATAGCTGATGTTGACTCCAACTGTACCCACCAAGTACCTGAAGATGCTCTTCAGTGCTCGTCAGTGCTCCCTACCAGGCTATGCCATGAATCTATTCACTTGATTCATTGCATCGACTATGTCTAGCCTACAACATATTATGGTATACATCAAACTTTCCACACCAGCAATGTATGAAACTCTCTCCATATCCCGAGCCTCCTCCTCAGTATGTGGCAACATGGTCTTTGAAAGTCTGATGTTATCGATAAGTGACAGCGCTGTCGGTTTGACTTACTTCATCCCAAATCTCACCAAGACCTTTCGAATGTAACCACCTTGAGACAAATGTAGCAGCTTCTTGGTCCAATCTTCGAGGATTTTCATGCCTAAGATTTTTCTCGCAGGCCCCAAATCCTTCATATCAAACTCTCGAGATAATGCAATCTTCAGTTCCTGCACAATTTTCTTACTCTTGCATGCTATCAGCATGTCATCTACATACAAGAGTAAGAATACCCTAGACCCATCCTCCAGAGATTGAACATATACACAAGAATCAAATTTACATTGGAAAGGCCAATGCTCCTCATGAAGGTGTCGAAGCGCTTATACTACTGCCTCGGTAATTACTTTAGCTCGTATAGCAACTTTTGTAGCAGACACACCTTTCTTTCAGTTCCAGGCTCTTTGAACCTTGGTGGCTGCTCCACATAGATGCTATCCTCTAGATATCCATGGAGAAACATCGTCTTATTGTCTATCTGCTCCAACTCAAAGTCCTGAGCAGCAACGATGCTCAGTAGCATCCTGATCGACGTATGCCTAACAACCGAAAAAAAAACTTCACTGAAATCGATGCCTTCCTTCTGAAAGTATCCTTTGGCCACCAATCTCATTTTGTACGTAATACCTCCTTGCTCTGTAGGCCCTTCCTTGCATTGGAAAATTCATTTGCACCCAATGGGCTTCTTCCCCTATGGTAGCTGCACCAATCGTCACATCTGATTCTTTTGGAGAGACTGCATCTTCTCAGCTATAGCCTAAATCCACTTATCTTTGTCTTGATTCTCCACGACCTCCTCATAGGTGTAGGGGTCTCCATTTACTATCACCAAGGCATATGACACTAAATCTTCGAAGTCATATCAATCTGGCTATCGCACGTTCCTCTTTGGCTTGTGTGGTGCAATGTCGATGTCGGTCCTTGATTCAACTCATTCTTACTGGACCTCCTAGCTTCTAACCCCATGTCAGTCCTCTCCACTTATGGAGACTCTTTGGTGAGTCCTCTACCTGAAACTCAAGTCTTCCCAGTGCACCTGTAAGTGGCAAAATAGAATAAGAGATTAGTTATCTAGCATGGCCCTGCTGGATCTCTTACTGCTCCTACTATCCTTCCATGCCACCTTGCCTATTAAGAACTAAGTTTTCATCAAATGCCACATCTCTACTAATGATGACCTTCTTCTCCAAGGGATCCCATAGCTGGTACCCCTTAACACCTTATGGATATCCTAGGAACATCATCTTCTTTGCCTTAGCATCCAATTTGCTCCGCTTACCAGCACCGATGTGCACAAATACTGCGCATCCAAACATCCTTAGATGGTTCAGGTTTATACTCCTTCTGACTATTTTTTCTTTGAAATTCCTCCATCTAACCTGATGTGAGGTGATTGATTCATCAGATAATAGGCTGCATCCACTGAATCTACCCAGAACACCTTAGAAAGCTTTGCCTGCAGTCTCATACATCTTGCTTTCTCCATAAAGATCCTGTTTATTCTCTTGGCCACCCCATTTTGCAAAAGATTCCCCCTTATTGAGAAATATTTTTTTATGCCATACTTCTCACAAAAAGCTTGAAATTCCTTGCTGGTGTACTCCCCATCATTGTCGGACCGCAAACACTTCACACTGCTGCCCTGTTCCTTCTCCACCTCGGCCTTTCAAACTTTAAATTTAGTGAAGACTTCTGATTTCTCTCTCATAAAGTAGATCCAAACCTTTCTCGAGAAATCATCTATCAGGGTTATAAAGTATCTTGCATCATTTCTAGCTGAAACTGGAGTTGGTCCCCACACTTCAATGTGAACTAGTTCCAGTAGAGCTCATTGCGGGCTGTGCTGACTATAAATTGAACTATCCTCTATTTTTTCATTTGGCATGGTTCACAAAGCTCTGAAACTCTTCTACCCAGATCAGAGATTATCGCCCAACTATGTAACCCGAGAGGGGGGGGGGGATGAATTAGGTTTTTAAAAATTTAAAGCTAATTTAGAATCACAAGGATTATGTAATGATAAGCAAGTAATATGTAGTGGGTGATTTAAGTGTAATGAAGAAACAAGTGGCAAGTAAGAAAGGAAATAAGAAAATGAAGATAGAAAGCAAATGAACACACCATAAATAATTAAGATTTATAATGGTTTGGTGCCAATCTTGCACCTACATCCACTCTCCAAGCTCCTACTTGAGAATTTAAATCCACTATCTATATTCAAACTGAATATAACGTTGGAATCCTCCGACCTTAGCAATCTCAAGTTAGAACACTTATTTTTTAGATATAAACTGATCCTATACAATCCAATTCAAGATTCGGATCAACCTTCTTAAGTTTTGGAACTCCCAAAACTTAAATCAAAATAAGAAAGTAGAGTATGAGTTTTAATGATAATGAAATACAAGGTTAGCCCCTTTAATGAGCAAATAAAACTTTAAAAATACTTTACATAACTAAAAAAGAATCTTTTTTGATTTTACTCAAGGTTGTTGAAGACTTGAATGAGTTTTTGAAAGATGTGTGAACTTAAAATTAATGCTTCATTTGCTTGAAGAGGGCTTTTGCTAGGGTTAAAGTGAATGCTTAATTTCTCTTGAGTTTTTTCTCAATTTGAAAGCCTTTATATTTTCATTCAATACTGGAGAGTGAATAGTGCCTATTTGTAGCTATTGGAGAGCTGTAAATGAGCATTAAATGTAGCTAAAATAAACTGAAAAACTAGCCATTGTAGACTTTCTATAATAGGGGTCGACCATAGGGTCCACCTCTGTGGCAAATAATAGAAAATGCAACGTTCTATCTTTTTGATGTTCTGTCTTTTTGACATGCAGAACAGTAGAGGTCGACCCTTGGTACAGAGATCGACCCTGGGGTCGACCCCTGGCATAGGGGTCGACCCTGGGGTTCGTCCCCTTTGGGTGTGCTGGTCAAAAAATAGCATGCCAATCGGTCCTTTTTAGCAGGGATTGACCCAGGAGTCGATCCTTTTATTCAAACCTATTTTTCTTTCAATTTGTATATCAAAAAATTATGAGACTAACTTCAAAAGATTAAAAATCTTCTATAGTTGCTCTTAAGGCTTTCGAAATAAATTTTTTTGATCTTCAACTTTGTGAAATTTTAATTTTGCCCATCTTCAACTTTCTTAAATAAACTTGAAAATCTTGTGAAACCTGAAATCTACAATCATTCTTTTTCCAAGCAAAAGTTATTAGTACTTTCTTCAAATATTTTGTAGTCATCAAAATTAATTCTTGGAGCAACAATCTTTTTCTTTTTGATGATGGCAAAATATTTGAGCATAAGCAAAAATATAACATGTATGAAGCATTAGAGTAAAAAGAAATGCTATTAAGAATTTCAGAATTTAAAGGCATATCAATGTACAAGAGTATAAGTAATTTGAATTGATCTTTTAGTCCTTTTAAAAGAGAAGTTTTCAATTCATTAAATTTATATAGGAATTTGCCAAGGCATATAAGACAAGGATGCTAATATTTTTGAAATTTGCTTATCTTTTTGAAATTTGCTTATCTCTAACATTTGAATAATTTGCATTTTGAATGATTTGATACCACTTATTGCTTATTGCCAATTATATTGCTCCCCATTTGAATAATGTTAATTTTTGCTTATTTCCAATACTACTCCTCCTTTTTGACATCATCAATTATTATTTTTCTTAAAAAAAAGGACCCCTCCTTAATTTATTCCCTATATGCTGCCGCTGAAATAAGAGTTCATCAAGAATACATACAGCATTTGTAAGCCATAAATACACAAGACATTTGTAATTGCTCACAGCATGCTAAGCCAATTTATAAAAATCAATCCAAACAACATTTATAAAAATTTAAATCATATATATTCAAAATATAACAGGAGTCATAAAAAGTGAAAATACAACATAAATACTAAATACTAAGGTGTCATAGGTTATAGGCCATTAATAAATAGAAAAGTTATGGATAACCAAAAAACAATACAACCATCCATGAGACAAACAAAATTCATAGGTCATAAGCTAGATCCTAAAAACATAAGGCTGACTAAAGAAGATCTAGTAAAGAAGATGGTTGGATCCACCAGAAGAGTCAAAATCATCAAAGTAATTAGAAATGGGATGGGGATGGTCAGGTGCAGAACCATGAGCTCGACCACAACCATGCCTCCTACTAGAGGTACCTGTATAGGTGGAGGGATGAGATGGTCCAGCACCCTAGGAAGACTGGGTCAAGAGAATGAGTTGGATCGAATCAAGCTGCCTTAGTGCTCTCGATAAAGACTGCATAAATGACTGAATCCTGACAGCAATAACATCACAAGACCCTCTAATCTCCTCCCTCAAAGCAATGATCCTAGACTCCATCAGCCCACGAAGCCTTCCTGCCCTAACTGATAAGTCTGAAAGGTGAGATGTATCTCCCAAATCCCAGTGGGTAGGAGAAGAAAAACTCCGAGCTGCTCTCTCCAAATTAGCAACTGGTACAAAGTGTAGTCTTGGTCTGTACTAGATGGTCAAGAGTCCTACTTAAATGAGAGACTGTAGAAGTAATGTTTGGGACAATAGAGAAGTCAGAAGATGGTGCTGGAAAGGTGCTCTCTCTCAGTGTAGTCTCTCTAGCTGACAGGATAATACTGGCAACCTCTTGAGCAAGTGAGTGAAGCTGATCATCAACTAATCTGATAGTGGAGTATCGGTGATGATGCTCAGACTGCACCTCTGATGTAGTGCCTCTCACTATCTCCGAAGGACCCCCTTCATGATCAGATACAAACTAAATATCAGAAGACTCTCTATGATCATGGGGTAGTGAAGAGGGATCCTCTCTCTCAACTCTGTTCTCATCATCCTTCTTAGTTTCCTTCAACCAACCGCCATTACTTTTAGAAAAATCCATTATGTGTAGAGTATGGTGGTTGATGGTATCTATATGTAATAGTCTTGTGGTGGCCTCCCCCTCAAAACTAACTCTAAACCTCCTAAACACTAGCGTGAGAGCCATACCATAAGGCAAATGTGCCTTAGATCTGTTCAAGGTCTCACGCATAGCTTAAATCATAAGAATAGGGAGGCTTAGGGGGGTCTCAAAAATCACATGAAATATAATACAGATGTCCCTATCGGATAGAAGGTTATGTCTACCACTCTTCGAAATGAGCAACTTAGTGACCATATGGTGTAGGAGCCTCATTTCTATAGTTAGAAGTTTTGCCTCTAATTTGTTTAGGGTTCCTACAAATCCACTTCCTAATATAACTCGAAGTCCATCTTCCTTATTTGCAAGCTCTAATATTTCAGTATATCCTTCACATGGTAAATGCATAATCTCTCCTAAATGGACTGGATCAAATACAATTTCAACACCCTTCACCATAGATTTCATTGTTCCATTGGAATATCCCAAATTCAAGTAAAATTCCTTCACAAGATCAACATAAGTAGCTTCTTTTAACTGACAATAAAATTTTTAGCTCTATTTCTTGATTTTTGAACCTATTGTGAACCCTTCTTTCTCAAAAAATCTAAAATCAATATTCTTGCCGGGCTCTACCTTTCGGTTTGAGAGGGGTACCTTGCTCGGGCTGAGAGAAGATGGTGAAGGGGTAGGAACTGGACCTGGAGCAGGAGTCGGAGAGAATGTTGGAGCCATCCTCTTTCTTCTTTCTTCTTCTTCCAAGCCATGGGAGGATTTTTTTCATTGTGGGAGCTTCATCTTTGAGGCCATTTTGAGCAAAAAGGGAACATGAATCTAACTAAAAGGCTTGGGGAGAGGAAGAATAAGAGTGATTTTGAGAGGGAGAACAAAGATTTGTGGAGGAGTGGCCGACGGTGGGAGTTTTTGGGTTTAGAAGCTAGAGTCCCTAGAACCCTAGTTTTCTCCCAAAAGAGTATGAGAGAGGAGAGGAAAATGGGTCTAAGGGATGGGTTTCTCCCAAAAAAAAGTCATCCAAAAGTTATAAAGAAAATGACTAAAATACCCTAGGGTCGGCCCATGGCCCGAAAAATTCAATAAAAAAAAATTAGAAAAAAAATTAGAATTAAGGGGAAGGGTTTCACTTATAAGATTGATCATAGGAAGAGTGGGTTTGAGCTTTTAATGATGAAAAAATGAGAAATAAGTTCAAAGTTTAGTTCAAGGAGATTTTGACAAAAAGAACTTGGAATCAAAATAATACTTAAGCTGATGGATCAAGGATTCCTAGTTCTCTCCTAATCTTATAAAATCTATCTTCACTTAAAGTCTTAGTAAAAATATCGGCCAATTATTTTTCAGTATAAACATAATCAAGAATTATACCATTATTTTGAATATGTTCTCTTATGAAATGATGTCTTATCTCTATATATTTTGATCTTGAGTGATGTATAGGATTCTTTATTAGATTTATGGCACTAATATTATCACATCTTATAAAAGTTTTATTAAGTTTGATATCAAAATTCTCTAGTTATTGCTTAATCCATAAGATTTGTGCACAGCAACTTTCAGTTGTAATGTATTTGGCCTTGGTCGTAGATAATACCACTAAATTTTGCTTCTTGCTAAACTATGAGATTAAGTTAACTCCGAAGAATTAACAAGTTTCACTGGTACTTTTTCTATCTAATCTACATCCAGCAAAGTCTGCATCTGAGTATCCTATTAAGTCAATTGATGAGTTCTTAGAAAACCATAATCCTAAGATTTGAGTTTCTTTTAGGTATTTAAGTATTCTTTTAATAGTATTTAAATATAATTTTTTTAGATTAGATTGATAATAAGCACATAAATAATTACTAAATATGATATCTGGTTTACTGGCAGTAAGATATAATAAAGAACTAATCATGCCTCTATAAAATTTTAAATCAATACTTTTACCTCTTTCATCCTTGTCAAGCTTACATGATGGGCTCATAGGAGTACCAATAGCTTTGGAGGTCTCCATCCCAAATTTTTTTAGTAGCTCTCTTGTGTACTTGCTTTGGTTGATGGAGATTTCTTCCTTTGTTTGTTTGATTTAAAGTTCGAAAAAGAATGTAAGTTCACCCATCATGCTCATCTCGAACCTTCCCTATATGAGCTTAACAAAATCTTGACATAGAGTTTCATTAGTAGATCTAAATATGATATCATCAACATATATTTATATTACTAAAATATCATCATGATTCTTTTTAATGAAAAGAGTAGTGTCAATATTTTTTCTTGAAAAATCATTATTAAGCAAAAACTTACGAAGTCTTTCATACCAAGCTCTAGGTGCTTGTTTTAAGCCATATAGTACTTTATTCAATTTAAAAATATGCTTAGAAAAGGCATGATTTTCAAAATTAAGAGGTTGTTCTACATATACTTCTTCAGCAGTATATCTATTTAGAAGAGCACTTTTGACATCCATTTAAAATAATTTAAAGTTCATAAAGCAAGCATAAGCAAGTAAAATTCTAATGGCTTTTAATCTAGCAACTGATGCAAAGATTTCATCAAAATCAATTTTCTTTTCTTGGTTATACCCCTTTGCAACTAATCTTGCTTTATTTCTAATTATATTTTTATTTTCATCCAATTTATTTCTATATACCCATTTAGTATCAATTATAGGATGATTTTTAGGTCTTGATACTAAGGTCTATGCATTATTTCTTTCAAATTAATTAAGTTCTTCTTGCATTGCATTAATCTAATTATAATTTTTTTTAGCTTCATCTATGATTTTAGGTTCAAAATGTAAAATAAATGCAAAGTGATTACATACATCTCTAAGTGAAGAATGAGTTCTTACTCAATGTATAGGATCACCAATAATTAGTTCTTTAGGATAATTATGGTCATACCTCCATTCTTTTGGAAGATCATTTGTACCTTGAGATTGTTCTTATTGTTCTTCATCTTCATCCTCATATTTTTTCTCATATTCTTTTTTATTTAGAGTTGTTGAGTCCTTTAAGGTGAGCTCATTCATCCCTTCTACAAGAGGACCTGCATCATCAATATCTTTACTTTTTCTTGATGGAAGGTCATTAGTCTCATCAAATACAATATGTATTAATTTTTTTACTACTAAAGTTTTATAATTAAAAACTTTAAAAGCTTTACTAGAAGAGGAATAACCAAGAAAGATAGCTTCATCGAATTTTGCATTAAATTTTTTTAATCTTTCTTTGCCATTATTCAAAATAAAACATTGGCAACCAAAAACATGAAAATATGCAATATTTGATTTTTTTCTTTCCAAAGCTTATAAGATGTTTTCTTTAAATTTGCTCTAATTAGGGCTCGGTTTAGAATATAATATACCATGTTAATTACTTCCATCCAAAAGTATCTTGGAAGGTTGCTTTCACAGAGCATGGTATGGGCCATTTCTTCTAGAGTTTTATTTTTTCTTTCTACTATCCCATTTTGTTAAGGTATCCTATGTGCTAAAAAATTATGATCTATGCCTTTTTCATCACAAAATTTTTCAAAATCTTGATTTTCAAATTCGATTCTTGATCATTCGAATACTATGAATTAAAAATCCTTTTTTATTTATAACTTTTTGATAAAATTTTGAGAAAACTTAAAAAATTTCATCCTTATGTGTCAAAAAGAAAATCCATGTGAAACATGAATAATCATTAATAATTACAAAGCCATATTGTTTGCCATCCAAACTAGTAGTTCTAGTGGGTCTAAATAAATTCATGTGCAATAATTCCAATGGCCTAGAAGTTAAAACTATATTTTTAGACTTGAATGAAACTCTAGTTTGCTTACCTAGTTGGCATGTATCATAAATTTTATCTTTTTTAAAATTTAATTTAGATAAATTGATAATTAATTCTTTTTTAATAAGTTTAGAAAGAGAATGCATGCTTATATGTGTAAGTTTATGGTGCCAAAGCCAACTAGTCTCATTAATTTTAGCATTCATGGCTATTAGACATTGCATATTTATTATAAAAAGATCATTTAAATCTACCATATAAACATTACCATGCCTATGCCCAATAAATTTAATGCCATCATTGGGACTAGTTACTATACATAATGATGATTCAAAAATGACTTTATATCCTTTGTCACAAAATTGACTAATACTTAAGAGATTATATTTTAGACCATCTACTAGTAAAATATTTTTAATATATTTGGAGGGAGTGATGCCAATGTTACCGATGATCTTTTCTTTGCCATTGTCTCTAAAGATGATCAGCCCTCTATTTTTTGCATTAAGTATGATGAATTAGGATTCATCACCGATCATGTGTCTTGAGCATCCGCTATCAAGATATCATTTTTGATTTGTTCCTTGGGATGCAAGACACACCTACATACAAAATCAAGTCTTTACTTTAGGTACCCAAGTTTTCTTGGATCCTTTAAGGTTAGTCATAATGGTTCCTTTTGGAATCCATATTTTCTTCACATTTGAATTTTCAGATTTGTTAGAAAAATATGTATAGGATTTATATTCTACTTTACCATATTTAAAGCAAGTAATATTTAAAAATTTATTGCTTGATTAATTCATAAAAATATTTTTCAAATTTTTTTTGTTTCTTTAAAGGATTATATTCAAGACCAGCTTTATCATAAACGGCCTTTAGATTTTCACATATTATTTGAAGTTTATTTGAGCTTAGAGTAAACTTTTCTATCATAGGTTTTAACTTAGCAATTTTATTTTTCAAGTTCAAATTTTCTTGAGTTAAAATTAATTTCTTATTTGAAATAATCTTATTTTCTTTTAGTAAGAATTAATTCTTTGATTTTAATTCTTTGTTCTTTATCCCTAACTTCTTTAAATCATCAACTAAACCATAAAATGCTTTTTGGAGTTCTTCAAAAGTAAAGTCATTAGAAGTTTCAGCATTTACCTCATTTTCATGTGTCATAAGGCATAAGTTGGTTTCTTCATGAGATTCTTCTTCGGAGCTCGAGTCATCGCTGTCACTCTATGTAGCCACCATAGTCTTTTTCTTGGATTTCTTGTGGGCCTTCTTGAGTTGGAGACATTCAGATCTAAAGTGCCTTGGCTTCTTGCATTTGTAGCATATAAGGGGCTGCTTCTTATCCTTTTTCTTGCTATGCTCCTTTTTTATAGGTGGCCTTCTCCTCATTTCTTATTTTTTTCTTCAAAAATCTCTTGAACTTTCTAGTGATGAGAGCTAACTCTTCATCTTATTCATCATCTTCTATTTGATCTGATTCCTCCTCTTGTTGAATAGTGGACTTGAGGGTGATTATTTTTTTTTTTTTGATGTTGTTTCATGCTTAGCTCGTATGTCATAAGCGATTCTAGAAGCTCCTCCAAAGACAAGATATTTAAATCCTTGGCTTCTTGAATCGCGGTTACTTTGGCTTCCTATGTTCTTGGTAAAGATCTAAAAATCTTCCTTACAAGATCACTGTTAGAATAAGACTTGCCAAGACTTTTAAGACATTTATAATATCTGTAAAAAGAGTAAATATTTCAGTTATAGATTCATCATGCTCCATTTAGAGAGTTCATATTTGTGTACAAGCATGTTAATTTTAAACTCTTTGACTTGATTGGTTCCTTTATGTATTACTTCTAACATATCCCATATTTTCTTAGCTGACATGCATATTAAAATACGAATAAATTTATTAGCATCTAAAGCATAATATAAAATATTCATGACTTTAGCATTAAGTTGAGTTATTTTCTTATCAATCTCATCCTATCCTCTTTCGGATTTGGTTAATTCAACACCATCAATCAATTTAGTGGGTATGTATGGTCCATTAACTATGATACTCTATATATCATGGTCAAGTGCTTAAATGAAAATTCTCATTCGAGCTTTCCAATAAGTATAGTTTGATCCATTGAAAAGTGAAGGTCAGTTTGTGGACTACCCCTCGACTAGTAAGATACCAACTTGGGTTGTAATAAGTATCATAAAAATACCAATAAAAATATTAATTTATTAATTAATTTATATTTATTTTTAAGAATTAAATATTTTTATTTATTATTTTTAAAAAAATATATTTATCAATAAAAGAGCTTATTTTTTTTGTTAAAATGAAATAAGTTTGAAGCAAATTGGAGTTAAAACGAATCCGATATGAATTTTCAAAGAAAAAAATTTAAAAAAAATGACTCAACCGGCTCGTCCAACCAAGCTATCGAAAATAGCTCAACCGACATGTCCTAGCTCAGTTGGTGCACCGTCCAAGCTAACTCAGCCATAGAAGCTAGCCCACCAATCCATGAAATCAAGCGTAGACCGTTAGCTCAGCAAAATTTGGCAAATCATATGATGCCACGTGGTGGACCAAGACCCATAAAGGGGTTACCAAAAATCTCATGCGGGGGCAAAACTATAATTTTACAGGCTAAGGCATGCGGTGATTGGTTGCGGTCTGTGGTACACTTGGTCTATAGGGTCCATGGGAATAGTATTTACGCCATCCAACAGCTATGGTCATTGCCAGTCAAGATTGGATGGCTGTGGTGTTTTCCCAGTTTGATTCGAATTCAACCAGCTCCCTCAACGCGATCCGACAGCTACGAACATTCCAAAGCTTGATCTGGCAGCCAGATTTTGCCCAAACTTCAATCCAATGGCTAGTGTTTATTTCGATCTAAAGAAGGAATTCAGGGTCTCCTATCAGCGCGATACGATGGCCGCGCATGTTCTAGAGCTTGATCCGATGGTTGGCATTCTTCCCAACTTGATGAAGGCTTCCTCAGCATGATCCAAGGGCCCAGATTCACTTGATCAACTCCATCCAATGGTCAGATTTCAATATGATGAGATTTAGACTTTTAAAATATGATTTTTGGCAATTTTGAGACCATTTGATCAGAATCCAACGGTCAGAATTCATAGAACTCAATCGAATTCATCCAGACAGTCTTTTAATCCGATTTTTCTTGAAATTTCTTCATATTTGCCGATCAAAACTCTATCTTAGTCCCATATTGTCTAGAAACAAAGACTCCAAGCCCTCCAACATCTATTTAAAGGACTCCAGGCCAACAAAATCAAGTCATCTTTGATTAAGAGAAGGTTATGGTACATGTTAGAACCATGCTTGGGTTCAAGATTGCTTCGAGACAGACGATGTTGAGAGGAAGAGCTGAACTTCTACACTATCTTAACGCCAACGCTGATCCAAGATCAAGATTAGCTATTTTTAATTTTATTTTTTTATTTTTTTTTAAATTTTATGTATTTAAATTCTAAAATTTTAATTAATATAAAATTTATCTATTTTTTTATTTTTTAAAAAAATAAAAAGATTAGCTATTTTATTTTTATTACAAGTAGATGCTAAGATCTAGGTAGTGATCTTAGTACCAAGTTTATCTTTATGCATCTTTTAAATTCTACTTTTTATTGATAATTCTATTTTTTGAGTTTGATTTCTTTTTCAAATCTTTTTTTTTTCTTTTTTTATAAAAATTAAAAATTTTAAAACTAAAACACCGTCTTCTCTGTGGATTCAATCCAACTCACTACTTTCTACATAATTATAATTATTTTAAGAAGTCAGAATTAAACTGATAAATATAGTATCTTAATGATAATATCGTGCTCTTATCAAGTTTTAGGTACTATTACTGGGGACAGCATGAGCATTAAATTTTTTTTGATTTCTTTAATTTCTTATAAAAAAATTATAAATAAAATTTTTGATCTTTTTAATTTTTTATAAAAATTGCTCACTAACTTCTTCTTATTTATTTTCTAGAAAAAAATGAGAGAAGAAAAAAAAAATTAGAGCAAGGAGGAAAGCTTTCAATTATGCTTGGTGAGATCAATCCTAACCCTAGATCTTTTTTTTTTTTATTATTTACTTTATTTTTAAATTAAATTAAAAAATATTTACTTAAATCTAGTTAAAAGCTTTATGACAAGAGTAGAAATTCTAATTGCT
Source organism: Cocos nucifera (assembly GCA_006176705.1). Classification (NCBI taxonomy): domain Eukaryota; kingdom Viridiplantae; phylum Streptophyta; class Magnoliopsida; order Arecales; family Arecaceae; genus Cocos; species Cocos nucifera. Next base: position 4,638,914 of record QRFJ01000005.1, on the reverse strand, counting down.
TAGAGCATTCATCATATTAGTTTTATTTTTTTTATTTTCTTTTTAGTGATCGCTGGAGATAAGATAAGCATCTTAACTTTAATTAAATTTAATGCATCTAATTTAGTTGCATAGAATTTCTTGTCTGAAAGTGATTGTGCATATTCATCTTTAAATCAATTTAAGGACAACACTTATTAAATAAGATAAAGTGGAGATTTGATCATCCTTTCTTGGCCCACAAACAATTAAGCAACATCTTGCATTGACCTAAGTCTCTAATTTTAAAATCAATTAGACATCGGCCCTAGAAATTCGAGCTCATTAGGATAAGAAATCCTAAGAGTTGGACCAGATTATGGTTGGTCAATTTAATTGGTGTTTAAGGCAAGTGGTTCAGGGACTACATTTCCAAAAAAGATGGTTACTTAATTAGTTTTATTAGCTTATTTGGCTAAGATAATTCATGTCTAAGGCAAGCAATGGGGGGACTCGCACCAATCTTATACTTACCTGACTAATTGATTGGCTGATTTTACACTTGAAGAGCTTGAAGGTGACCTTGACAATAAGGAGCTATCTAGATCTAGGACAATCCTTAGTCAAGATTGATTGCCCAACTTGATTGCTAACTAAAATATTAAATCTAATTAAAACTAATTCTTCTTTCTTTTCTTAGTTTTAGGACTCCTTAAGATCTCTTCTTTAGAACTCTTCTCTCTTTCTTCTTCTTTTTTCCTTCAAAAATAAAATAAAATTAAAATAAATTAAAATAAATCAAAATTAAATTAAACTAACTAAAAAATTATTTAATAATTTTTTTAAAAAAATAATAAAAAATAATAAAAAATATAAAAAAATTTAGAACCATACGTTAGGATTGCACTAATACATGCACGATATGAGATCGCTTTTTTGACTTAGTTGAATCTAATTATAAAATTGAATGGCCAAACTATATTAAATCCAATAGTCAAATGATTGAAAATTTTAGAGAACCATCTAGGTAGATAAACGAATACTTTATCCCTTTTATCTATAATCCATCGACTTGTATCCAGTTACCTGATATCCATGCAACCCACTATGAGATCAAGCCGACTACAATCTAGATGCTTCCACCTTTCTATAGGAACACCAATGAAGATCCTTACAAATATCTGGATGAATTTTTAAAAATCTGCTCTATAGTGAAAATCTAAAATTTGGTTGATGATGCCCTTTGATTAATTTTATTTTTTTTTCTTTAAAAAATAAAGTCAAGTACTGGCTTAGCACAATAGAGAGACCAATCCAAATTTGAGCAAAATTATAAAATAAATTTTTTAAGAAATTTTATCCCATAGGCCAAACCAATACCATGAGGTGAGCTATCACTGGATTTGCTCAGCTTCTAGGGGAACAAATTCACGAATCATGGAAGAGACTTAAGAAACTTATTAGAAAATGCCCACATCATGGTCTGTCTAAGTGGCAAATCATTTAAAATTTTTGTGAGGATTTAGGAAATCAATATGAACAAATGGTAGATGCATCCTGTGGAGGTGCATTCATGAACAAGAATAAGGATGAAGCCTATGCTTTATTTAAAACCTTGAGTAAAAACTCAATTAACCATGCTTCATTATCTTTCTACCAAAAGTGGGCAGGAATCCATGAATTTAAACATCCAAAATATAATTCTAAGACTGATTTAAATCTGCTAAATAAAGTGAACCTTCTTGCCTAGAAATTATATCAACTCCCAATCCTAAGTCAACAATCTCTTGTACAATTCACATCACCCTTTAATTATTAGAAGATTTATTCTATTTGTGCTAGCCCAACCCATCATATTAGTGAATGTTCTATAGCTACACAATCTCCATCTTTCATTCAAGAATAAGCTCAAGTTACATAAGGCTACTCCAAACTAGTTAATGATCCTTTTTTAAATTTATATAATCTAGATTGGAGGAACCACTCTAATTTTTCTTGAAAATCATAACAGACTCAAGCTTAGACCCAAATTTTACCTATTCAAAATTATCAAAATAGGCCCCAATATCAGAACTATACCTATAATAGTGGTCAGCTTAGTCAGTCTATCCACTCATCATATTATAATCAACCATCATACCTACCTCCTCAACAGACCAATCTAGCTGATGATAGATTTAATTGACTGCAATTATTAATTCTAACTCAATAACAATTAATTTTAACTCAACAATAATCTATCATCAGGCTAAAAGCTCAAATAAGATAATTAGCTGAATCTAACATGAGGAGAGAACTAGGTCAACTGTCGAGCCAATCGATTCTTATAAATAATCCACCTATTATCTACCAACCATCTAGATTTAATTATCCATCCAATATCCCACCTAAGAATCTTCAATTAGATAATGCCAAAGTAATTTCTAAAATTAAAAGTTATATGGTTCTTATGGATCCATATCAAGACCAGGTGAGAGAGGCTAGTACTTATGCTAGCCAAAATAAAAATTAAAAAAAATGGTTAGTACTAAACTTAACCATATAGAAGAAATTGAGCATGAAACTAGTACTGATGCTTGTTCCAATTTAAATGAGACTGATATAGAAAAAAAGAGAATGGATGAGTTATATGAGATCTATAAACCTAAAATCCTATCTCCTTCATAGCTAGAAGTCGGTTCTTTTTATAAAAAATAAGAGACATATAATGAAAAGCCAATGAAGTTATTTAAGCAAGATTATAATAATTTATCTTCATAATTAAACCCATCTTTAGTCACTCTCCCAGCACCCATTGCATCAAATTTATCTCCTAATCCAAAAACTCAATTCATGAGCATTCTAAAAGAACAAATAGGAAAAATTCTTGACAAATAAGAGTTTGAGAATGGGGTCACAAACTGTATTCCCGTAATTAAAAATGAATACATCAATAATGAAAGAATAAACTATCTTCCTGAGATTGGCAATCCAAAATCATTGAAATTTCTCAATCTAATATTTGATATAGGATAAATAAGCTGCATTGTGTCTGACTGAAGACAGTAAACTTAGCACTTGTTGGAAGACAACTTAATATTAAATTTTTTTTATCTAATTTATCTTTTTAGTTAATTTTCATTTTAGGACATATTGAATAAGTTGGAGGGAGAGCCCAAATTTCAAGATCCATGCTAGACCATATACATACTGAGTCAGGGATATTCTTTTTTATTCTTTATTGCATTCTTTATTTTTCTTCTCTATTAAGAACAACGTCGATTAAATTGGAGGGAGAATAATAAATTTTTTTAATTTTTTTAAAGTCCTCGAAGAAGTTAGTATTTAATATTTAGACACCCGATTATGCTTAAGAATCGAGTTGAACTAGGCATTTTTAAAAAAAAATTGATGCATAGATCAGAGAATTTATGAGATATTAAGGGACCAACTATTAAGAAAATTCAATAAAGAGTTAAGTCTAGAATATAAATAATTTTTCTTTGAGCACTTCTAATTTTTTTCTACCAACATCAAAGAAGAGTCTATTTTTTATGGACTTGTGTAGAGTAACTATACATTTCTTCATATATATAAAAAAATTAAAATAAAATAGTTTTCAAGTACTTCTCACTAAGTAACCAGATCTCTTTGCCTAAGCAAGCATTGAGTTTCATATGAAAAGATGGAAAGAACAAAGAAGCTCATTGTAAAGCTACTCCTAACTCATAACCTATTTGATTCGAGCTAGTAAGCCTAAGGGATATTTTATACCTAGTGCCCTAAAGCCAACTGGTTTGGGAGTCATTAGCCTAAGACTCGCTATATAGATCAAATAGAAAGCTTAAGGAATTAAGGCACTCAATAGTGATACAATGTTAAAAAAATACATTAATTTTCTACCAAGTAACCGAATCTCGTTGCTTAAGTAAGCAATGATATTAGCATCAAAAAATAGGCAATATGAATAAAAAACTTGATAAGAGCGAAAGTTACAATATACTTGCTTATATAAAAATTTAGATGATTCAGAGATAAAGGTAAGGATAATTTTAAAAAAAATTTAAAAAAATTTGATGTTTTTTACTTAATTTTAATATTGATAAGTACTAATACTCCAACGACATAGCTCACTTATGCTCTACTCAACATCAATGGCCATTTGAAAATTGCTCAAATAAAATTTGAAACTTTAAAGCTTAAAAGGTATCTAAAACTAAATTTTTTCTTTACTCAAGGATGAGCAAAACTTAAGTTGGGGCGTGTGATAAGTATCATAGAAACACTAATAAAAATATTAATTTATTAATTAATTAATTTTTATTTTTAAAAATTAAATATTTTTATTTATTATTTTTATAAAATATTTATCAATGAAAAGAGCTTATTTTTTGATCATAATGAAATAAGTTTGGAGCAAATCAAAGTTAAAACGAATCCGATATGAATTTTTTAAAAAAAAATTAAAAAAAAGAAATGGCTCAGTTGGCTCGCCCAACCAAGCTGGCGTGCTCAACCAAGCCATCAAAAATAGCTTAGCCAGTGCATCCTAGCTTAGCCAGTATGCCGTCCAAGCCGACTCAACTATAGAAGCTAATTCGTTAGTCCACGAAACCAAGCGTAGACTGCCAGCTCAGCAGAATTTAGTAAATCACAAGATGCCATGTGGTGGACCAAGACCCTTAAAGGGTTTACTAAAAATCTCATGCAGCTCATAAGGGCAAAATGATAATTTTATAGGCCAAGGCACATGGTGATTGGTTGCGGTGTATGGTACACTCGGTCTATAGGATCCATGGGAATAGTGTTTGTGCCATCCAACGGCTGTGGTCGCTATCGGTCAAGATCGGATGATTGTGGTGTTTTTCTAGTTTGATTCAAATTCAGCCAGCTCCCTCAGCACGATCCAATGGCTACAAACGCTCTAGAGCTCGATCTGATGGCCAGATTTTGCCCAAACTTTGATCCAACGGCTAGTGTTTATTTCGATCTAAAAAAGAAATTCAGGGTCTCCTATCAACGCGATTCGATGGTTGTGCACATTCCAGAGCTTAATCCGATGGCTGACGTTCATCCTGACTTGATGAAGGCTTCCTTAGCATGATCCAAGGGCCCAGATTCGCCTGATCAACTCTATCCAATGGTCAAATTTCAATCCGATGAGATTTAGGCTTTTAAAATATGATTTTTGGTGATTTTGGGATTATTTGATCAGAATCCAACGACCAGAATTCATAGAACTCAACAAAATTCATCTAGATAGTCTTTATCTGATTTTTCTTAGGATTTCTTCATATTTGCCAATCAAAACTCTACCTTAGTCTCATATTGCCTAGAAACAAAGACTCCAAGCCCTCCAACATCTATTTAAAGGACTCCAGGCCAACAAAATCAAGTCATCTTTGGTCAAGAGAAGGTGATGGTATAAGTTAGAGCCATGCTTAGGTTCAAGGTTGCTTCGAGGTAGATGGTGCTGAGAGGAAAAGCTGGATTTCTACACCATCTCAATGCTAACGCCGATCTAAGATCAAGATCAGTTGCTTTTATCTTTTATTTTTTCTATTCTTTCTTAAATTTCATGTATTTAAATTCTAAAATTTTAATTAATGCAAAATTTACTTTTTTATTCCTTAAATTTTGTGCTCTTTATTTATATTACAAATTTAATTTTTGCTCTTTAATTTTATTGCGCGTAGATGCTAAGATCTAGGTAGTAGATCTTAGTACCAAATTTATCTTTATGTACCTTTTAAATTTTACTTTTATTTATAATTCTATTTTCTGACTTTGATTTTTTTCAAATTTTTTTTTTTTTTTATAAAAATCAAAGATTTCAAAACTAAACATTGCCGTCTCTATGGATTCAACCCAACTCACTACTTTTAACATGATTATAATTATTTTAAGAAGTCAAAATTAAACTGATAAACATGGTATATTAATGACAATATCATGCTCTTATCAGGTTGCCATAGATCTTTGGCTCTTGATGGTTAAATCAAAATAGGGCTAGAGCACCGAACTTTGATACTACTTGTTGCCCAGCTATGTAACCCAAGAGGAAGGATGAATAGAATTTTTAAAAATTTAAAGCTAATTTAGAACCCCAAGAATTATGTAATGATAAGCAAGTAATATGTAGTGGATGATTTAAGTATGACGAAGAAATAAGTGGCAAGTAAGCAAGAAAATAAGAAAATGAAGATAGAAAGTAAATGGGCACATCATAAACAATCAAGATTTATAGTGGTTCGGTGCCAACCTTGCACTTACATCCATTTTCAAAGCTCCTACTTAAAAATTTAAATCCACTATCCGTATTCAAATTGAATACAATGTTGGAATCCTCCAACCCTAGCTGTTTCAAGCTAAAACACTTATTTTTTAGATACAAGCCAATCCTATATAATTCGATTCAAGGTTCGGATCAATCTTTCTATGTTTTGGAACTCTCAAAACTTAAATCAAAATAAGAAAGCAGAGTATGAGTTTTAATAACAATGAAATACAAGGTTAGCCCCTTTAATGAGCAAATAAAACTTTAAAAATACTTTACACAACTAAGAAAGAAGTTTTTTGATTTTTCTTAAGGTTATTGAAGACTTGAATGAGCTTTTGAGGGGTGAGTAAAGTTAAAATTTATGCTTCTTTTACTTGAAGAGGGCTTTTGCTAGGGCTGAAGTAAATGCTTGATTTCTCTTAAGTTTTTCCTCCTTTGAAAGCCCTTATATCTTCATTCAATGCTTGAGAGTAAACAATGCCCGTTTGTAGCCGTTGGAGAGCCATAAATGAGCATTAAATATAGCTAAAATGGAATGAAAAACTAGTCATTGCAAACTTTCCATCACATGGGTCGACCTCTATGGCAAACAATAAAAAATACAACATTCTATCTTTTTAACCTATAGAATAGCAGGGGTCGATCCTGGGGTCGACCCCTAGCATAGGTGTCGACCCTAGGATCATCTCTTTTGGGTGTGCTAGCCAAAAATAGCATGCCAATCAACCCTTTTTAGCAGGGTTTGATCCTTTAGTTCAAACATATTTTTCTTTCAATTTTTATATCCAAAAATCATGAGACTGCCTTCAAAAGATCTAAAATCTTCTATATTTGCTCTTGAGACTTTCAAAATAGATTTTCTTGATCTCTAACTTTATGAAATTATGATTTTGCTCATCTTCAACTTTCTTAAATAAACTTGAAAATCTTGTGAAACTCGGAATCCACAATCTTTCTTTTTCTAAGTTAAAAGTCATTAGTATTTCCCTCAAATATTTTGTAGTTATCATAATCAATTCTTAGAGCAACAAAGATTAGTCCTTTTTTACTCAACTCCTTTAGCCCTCTATCTCCATGTGGCTTAGGCGGAAATGCCATAAATGATAAGCCTCCTGCTGATCCTATGCTGCTATAGTTGTATCAAATCTACTGGTCACCACAGATCCCTCCATCCTATAGCAGTTATTTTTTAGCCTTCTTCCTCTCATCACTATCATGGCTCCATTGCAGATGTTCAATATCCCACTCCTGACATGACTGCTAAAGCTGTAGCTGCTACACTCTAGGTAGCCCAATGACACTAGGTTCTTCTTCAGCTTCGAGATATGCTTTATGTTCATGAGAGTCCACACTATCCTATCAAACATCCTCACCCTAATCGTCCTAATACCAGCGACCTTACAAGAGTGATCATCTCCTCCATCGATCTCAGCGTATATAGAAACCAAGATCGATTTGGATTGTAGTGATGCGAACAGGTTGAATCTAGGGTTCAAACTTCTATGCTTTACCTATGACCATCTGACACCACCAAGAGGTCATCCTCCACCTCCTGATCAGCAATCATATTCAAAGAATTAGATCCTCCATTTTCTCCCTTTTTGTTCTTCAACAATGGACAATCACACCGAAAGTGCCCGATCTCATTGTATTTATAACACTTTACCTATTTTCTGCCTTTTCGAGACTTTGATCATCCCCTTGACTTTTCTCTTTTCCTTCTTCTTCTAGATCTCTCCCCTACAATCAAACCCTCCTAGGAAATGCCATCCTTGGTCATCTTCTTCCTTCACTCATTCGTGCATAGCACTGAGATAATGTCTTGATAGTACAATATCTCTTTCCCGTAGAGTAGTGTCGTGACTAGCAGATTATAGGAAGAGGACAGCGAACAAAGTAACAGCAATAACTTATCTTTCTCCTCCATCTTCATCCCAATATTTAGCAATTCATTGCTCACTTGATCAAACAACTGTATGTGACTGAGAACATCTCTACCTTCAACCATACGAAGGCTATACAGCTTCTTCTTCAAAATAAATTTATTGCACATGTTCTTTTCCATGTAAAGAGTATGCAACTTTGACCAAAGTCCTTTGGCCGAGTTCTCTCTTCTAGCACCAAATAGAGGGCTGCATCCACCAAACACCCTCTAATTGCTGAACATGCTCGTTTCTCCATCGACATCCATTGTCGATCTGTGATCTCTTCAAGCCTATCCTCCAATGCTAGATCTAATTCATGCTGGATAAGAAGATCCTCTACATGAACTTTTCATATGAAAAAGCCCTCTTTTCAATCAAACTTCTCAACATCTATCTTTATGCTACTCTCCATGACTGGATCCATGTCAAACAATAGCAAAATCATCAAGATAGATGAGAAATACCTCGACAGGATACTACTGAAATTTTAGCCTTTGTAGATATCTTCCTTCTGCTTTCTCCTTCCTTCTTCATGTGATCCGAGCTCTGATACTAATTGTAAGATCAACTTCTTGGAGCTTAGGAGACCTAGAACAACAACCAAGGGCTCCTAACCAAAAAGAGGCGGCGGCAATGATGAATAGAACACCAAGAAGGGGGGGTGGCACAAATGGATAGGGTTTAGGCACCTAGAACTCTTAGGCGCCCTCCTTGTTGTGGCCGCTAGGATTTTTCCCAAGAGAGAGGGCAGCAACTAGAGGAGAAGAGAGAGATTAGGGGAGAGATGGATTGGGAGAAAAGAGTTCTATATTCTCTTAGATTCATGAAAATCCTAATATAATGGTGTGTGTGTATATATATAAGGCCAATGTGGCCCAACCCAAAAACTCCTATGGCTAACCTAATGAGATTAAGTTAAACCCAAGCCCATGTACACCCATGACTTGACTCAATCTTAACCTATGGACTCAAGCCTAGCCCAATATAGGTTAGCCCCTCAGGGCCCAAATCCATGTAGTCTTGAAACTCTGAAGGCTGACAGCCTTCAGTTTAGGACCCAAACTAATCCTAGAAAGCCCATGATCACCTCAAGGGCTCCAAACCATAGCCTATACCTTAGCCACCTGATGCTTGGGAGCACCACATAAGGCTCTACAAAAGTCGCCGTAGAGGGGGAGTAGGCCATTCTGTCTTTCAAGTCTTCAAAAGAAATGGAAGACATCAAAGTGGCATTTGCTCAAGAGGCTTTCGATAAAGGATTCAAACTCTGTCAGAAAAAAGTCACGAAGAAGTTTCCTGAGCTAGACTTTGAATTTTTAGTGGAGGATTCTTTCAAAGATTAGGTGGAGCCTTCCACGGCCAGAGTCGATCTCCCCCCGCTGAACCTATGGAACCTGCCATTGACATCTTTACGCCTATAGAGTCAGAACCAGTCGAGGATGCACCGAGCTCTTCCACTGCTCCACCTCCAAAGGTCGGCGATCTCTGTTAATTATATTTTTTCTTTTCTTCTGCATTTTATGTACTTAAAAATTTTTGTTAATGAAATTAGATTTCTTCTTTTCATACCTCTATGTGTTATGGTGTGCCTGTTATTTAAAATTCAATTTGCAAACATTGCCATAAAACACTATCATGGGTCAAGGCCGCACCACTACCTCAGGCTATTTCTCTAAAAGCCATTATCAAAGATTTGAAGAAAGAAGTTTGGCATGCCAACAAGAAGTTAAAGAAGGCAAAAGATGAACTTCAAAAGTTGAAGAATAACTATATGATTACCTCAGTCGAAATCAATCATCTCCTCCAAGCTTCCAAGCAGGCCTTCAAGGATTACACGACCAAAAAATATCATTTAACTGTGGAGTTAGAACGAGCATTGAAACTTGCTAGTGAGAAAGCCTAGACTTCCACCACCAAGATTTGCTCTTTTGAGGCCAAACTTTGAAAGGCAAAAGAAAAGATCAGCCAGTTGGAGAGAGGCTTGGCCTAGGCTCAAAGTCAAGAAGAATACGGCTAGGATTGGTCAAAGAGGTTCTTCGATCTCCAAAAATAGCTACATGAGGCCGAGGATGCGTACAACACCTGTAGGACAGGCTAGTGCAACCAAATTTCCAAGCTCAAGAGAAAGCTTAGAGCAGCCAATAGTGAGGTAAACTAGCTCTAGAAGCAGCTAGTAAATCAAGCTCAAGCTGGACCAAGCGAGGACTCGAGTAAAGTTGCTTCTTTGAATAGTACTGTTGGAAACCTCTTGGAGGCATATGAAAAGAACAAGGCCGAGCTCTTCAAACTCAAAATTCAAATGGCTTACCAAGAGAATGCTGTAAAGGATGCTGAGGTCGAGTTTGCCATTTTACACAAGAGATTAAAGGAGGCCAAGAAGGATGCTAGAAGAGCTTGAAAGCTGCTCGGCAAGAGTTTAGAGGCGAGGAAAGAGTTTGAGAGCAAAGTAAACAATTTGAAGCTCTCTCTTGTAATGGTCGGGGCCGGCAATATGAAGTCCGAATAGGACTTCGTCCTTGTTCTTTTCTTCTCTTTTTTTTTTGTAATCAATCCTGGAGACCTTTGTAACAAACTTTATTTCATTAAAATAATACTTCTTTCGATCATCTTTCTGTATCTTGTTTTGACTTAGTACTTATAGAACTCCTAGTTTTTGTGCCATGTCTGATGTTGGTGTTGTTTTAAAATGATAATTCTGGTCCGATATCTCATAGGTGTGTCTCCCTTATTTATGAACAAAAATCTTTCAATCTTATTTAGAAGTTTGCCTTTCTTTTAGTTTAGGAATAAGGAGTTTTCATGCCCTTCATAAAAATCTTTAACTACGTTAGGATGAGGTTCCCCTCCTATTCCTAACATGACTACCATCTTGTTGATAATCGAAGGTCCTCACATCCCTTGCAAGGATCTTCACCAATGTTAGGATGAGGTTCTCCTATTCCTAACGTGGTTAACCTCTTGTTTAAGAATCAAAGGCCTTCACCCTTGTTAAGATGAGGTTAACTGCCTATTTAAGAATCAGAAGTCTTCAACCTCGTTAAGATGAGCTTCACCTTCTATCTAAGAATCGAAAGCCTTCAAGGTGACTTTTATCCTTATTAGGATGAGGTCCACCTCCTATTCTAAATAAGATTATCGGAGCACAAGAGGGCCATTGAGTGGGCCTCTTCCTATAGGCCGTTAAAATGGTCTCTCTCCAAGGACATGAAAGGGCCATTATAGGGGCCTCTCTCCTGGAGTACAGTTGGTCTTCACCCTCGTTACAATAAGATTAACATTCTATTTAAAAACTAGAGGCCTTCACCCTTGTTAAGACAAGGTTAACCTCCTGTTTAAGAATCAGAAGCCTTTATATCCCTTGTAAGAATTTTCATCCATGTCAGGATAAGGTCCACCTCCTATTTCTAATGTGGTTAACCTTCTATTTAAGAACTGGAGGCCTTCATCCTCATTAAGATATGGTTAACCTCCTATTTAAGAATCAGAGGCCTCCTACTTTATTTAAGAACGAAGTTCGGTTGAATAATTTCTTGCCATAACTCAATTTGCATCAAAGATAGGAGTGTTAAAATAAAATCTTTTTATTGAAATGAAGCTATTGATAAAACATTCGTATGTTTTTTGAATCCTAGGATCGTGGGAGTACAGCTCCTCCAAGCTCCTTTATGTAGTACGTTTCTGATTGGACAACTTTCTCGACTGTGTAGAGGCCTTTCCAGTTTGAAGCAAGCTTGTCTTGATTTTGGGGTTAAGAAATCTCTACTCAACGTAGTACTAAATCTCTGATCTTGAATATTTTGCTTCTAACTTTAAAATATAATATCAAGCCACCTTTTGTCTATAGGCCACCATCTAAATTTGGGCTTTATTCCGCTTTTCTTTCAGTAGATCAAAATTTGCTCTAAGATCTTGCAAATTGCTTTGTTCATCAAAATTTTTAACTCGTGCTGAGAAAAGTTCAAGTTTGATCGAAATGACTACTTCAATTCCAAAGGCTAGAGCAAATGAAGTTTTTCTAGTAGACAACCTCTGGGTGATTCTATAAGTGCAGAGTACATGATAAAGTTTATCCATTCATATTTCTTTTGCCTGCTCAATTCTAGCTTTTATCCATTATAGCAGAGTCCTGTTGATTACCTCAGCCTCACCATTTGCTTGAGGATGGGCCACAAATATGAAATGATGGAAAATATTCAAGTCCTCATAGAATTCAACAAACATTCTTCCTATAAACTGATGCCTATTATCAGTAATCAGAGTTCGTGGTAGGCCAAATGTGCATACTATTGACTTTTAGACAAAGTTCTGCACTTAAGCTTCAGTGATTGTTGCTATGGGTTCGACCTTAATCCACTTGGTGAAGTAGTCTACTGCTACCAAGAGAAATTTTTGCTATTCACATACTATGAAAAAGGATTTAAGTATATCCATTTTTCATTATGCGAATGGCCATGGGGTACTTAAGGGTGTGAGTTAGAAACCTAGCTATCTTTGAACATTGGCATTTCTTTGGCATTAATCATATTTTCTTATATAGTTAGTTGCATCCTGCTGTATAGTCTGCCAGTAATATCCCTGACAGAGTAGCTTATAAGATAATGATCCAGCTCCAAGGTAGTGTCCGCATACTCCTTCATGAACTTTTCTCAGGCCATAATCGGCTTCGGATGATTGGAGGCATTTAAGAAGTGGCAAGAAATAAAACCTCATATACAACTTATTTTTATATAAAATATAGTGGGAGGCTTGATTTCTCAACTTTCAAGCTTCTTTGAGAGCTCTGGAAAGGATGCCATTTTTAAGATATAGAATCAATAGGTCAATCTTGCTGGGCTCATGATCCACTTGCATTATTACCAGAGATTCTTTTGAACTTGGGTGCTAAAGAATTTCAAAGAAAACTTTCTTGGGCAACTCATTCTAGCAAAAGTAGTTAACTTAGATAGAATGTCGGTCCTAGAATTTTCTACTCTTGGGATCTGGTGAATGTCAAAATTACTGAAGGTCGAAATTAAACTTTTCATTTTGTCCATGTATTTTTTCATACTTTTCTCTTGAGCTTCGTAGCCTCCATTGACCTGCCCTACTATGAATTATGAGTCATTATAGACCCTCAAATGGTCTATTCCTAATTTCTTGGCTATTCTTAATTCTATGATAAGAGCCTCATATTTTGCTCTATTATTAGTGGCAGAGAATTTGAAGCACAATGCATATTTAGCAACAACTCCTTCTGGATTGAGAAAAATTAAATCTACGCTTGCTATAGAAGTGTTAGATGAGCCATCAACATATAAAGCCTAGAAATTCTCAGGAAGGTCTGCTTTTTCTTTAGAAGAGTTTGGCTGCAAACTAAAAGTGCAGACCTCTTGCTACTCAGGCTTGGCTAGATTTGAAATAGTGCATTCCACCATGAAATTGGCCAATATTTGAGCTTTAATAGATGGTCGAGGTTGAAACTTGATATCAAATTTAATGAGCTTAATTGTCCATTTTGTGATTCTTCCAGAGGTATCAGGCCAATGAAGAACTACCTTCATAGGTTGATATATGAAGATCATTATTGTATGCCCCTGAAAATAAGATCGAAGTTTTCTAGCTGCAATCAATAAAGCATAAGTTAACTTTTCTAATTTAATATACCTTATTTCTACATCTCTCAGAACTTAACTTATATAGTAGATCAGCTTTTGAATTTTATTCTCCTCTCTAATTAAGACAGCTCCAATGGCTGTAGGTGACATTGCCAGATATAAAACCAACTCTTCGTCGGGTTCAACTTTGGCGAGAAGGAGAGGCAAGCCGAGGTAGTTCTTTAATCCCTCAAATGCTTGTTAACATTTAGGGGTCTAGCAAAAATTCTTTGGTAGCTTAAGCACTTGGAAGAAGGACATGCAATGTTTCGTCGACCTTGAAATAAAGCAATTCAAAGCTGTGATCTTATCTATTAGGCACTGAATTTCTTTTATTATCTTAAGAACAATCATCTCCTGAATGGCCTTGATCTTCTCTAAGTTTGCCTCAATGCCATGCCTTGACATCATGAATTTCAAGAACTTTCTCGATGTCAATCTGAAAGTACATTTGATCGGATTCAGCTTTATTTTATACCTCTAAAGTATGTTGAATATCTTTTTCAGATCAGTAATATGATTTCTTGAAGATCGGCTTTTGATAAGCATGTCATCTATATAAACCTTCATATTGCAGTCGATCTACTTCTTAAAGATTTTATTCACCAAGCACTGATAGGTTACACCAGTATTTTTAAATCTAAAAGATATAATCCTATAATAATAAAGATCATGATCAGTAATAAAAGTAGTTTTCTCCTCATCCTCAGGTGCCATCCAGATTTGGTTATAACTCGAGAAGATATTCATAAAGGTGAGGAGCTCATAGCCCAAGATTGCATCTACCAGCTGATTGATTCTAAATAGAAGGTAGCTGTCTTTTAGGCAGGCATTATTCAAATCGATGAAGTTTATACATATCCTCCACTTACCGTTCACCTTCTTAACAAAAACTATATTTGCGATCGAATCTGGATAGGATACCTTCTGGATGAACTAGGCCTTGAGGAGCTTGTCCACCTCATCCATGATCACCTTCTGCTGCTCGGGTGCAAAGCTGTGCTTCTTTTACTTCATAGATCGATGTTTATGGTCCACACTCAATCGATGCTCCATTATCTCAGCATCTATCCCAAGCATGTCAATACGAACCCAGGAAAAGACATCAGCGTTCCATCGCAGAAAGGTGACGAGCTATCTTTTAATCTCTACTTTCAAATTTAAACCAATTTGGATTATGTGGTCCTTATTTCCATCATTTAAGGATACTGCAACTAGACCGTCAATTGGTTCTTCTTGTTATTCAGTCAGGTCATCGTGGGCATTAAGTCTATCCATTGGACAAAGTTTTGGCTACTTTCCTTCTTGTAGGATAATTGTATAACAATGACATGCCAGCACTTGATCTCTCCTGACTTCTTCGACTCCATGCTCTATTGGAAACTTCACCTTCAAATAGTATGTTGATATCATAGCTCGAAGTGCATTCAATCCAGATCAACCGAGAATCACATTGTAAGCTGAAGGAGCCTTCACCACCAAAAAATTAATCTAAGCTTTGGATTGCTTTGGATACAGACCTACTATAACTGGTAAAGTGATTATTCCTTCAATCAGTATAGCATCACTGATGAACCCCATCAATGAAAAGCTTATTGGTCCTATGCGGCTATCAAGTATGGACATTGTAGAGAAAGCATCATAAAATAAGACATTGATAGAACTTTCTTTATCAACTAAGACACAGCATACATTATAATTGGTAATATTTAAAGTAACTACAATTGCATTATTATACGAAAATTGGATTCCTTGTGCATCTTCTTTAGTGAAAGCAATGGAATCTTTAGTTTTCTACTTCTTTGTCGAATCTATCGATCTGCTGGCCCCCTCTTGCCGATATCCCCCAGTAATTATGTTGATGATTCTGAGAGGGGTCGGTTTCCTTAGGATTCTTCTCTCTGAGATGGTTCTGACTGTGGAAGAGCTCTCGATCGATCTTCTCTTCTCTTAGATCGATGTCGTAAAAATCGATCCAAGCAACCTCGTTTGTTTAATTCCTCAATTTCATCATGGAGCTGGATGTATTTCTCGGTGTCATTATCATGGTCATGATGATACAAGCAGTACTTATTTGGATTGTGCTTGCTTGGATAAAATTGCATCTTATCCGGCCTTGAAAGTTGCTCCTTGATTTCCATCAATACTTAGATTTTTGGAGCATTCAGAGAAGAGTAGTTATGAAATCTTCTGGAAGGAGGACTCCACTGCATCCTCTAGTCCAGGCTTCTTGGTCGATGAGCTCGAGGTAGAGTTCAAGCTCGTCTGCGCTCAAGAGGGGTTCTAGAATACGGCCGAACTTTGCTTGGCTTTTCTTTAGATGTGGATTTGCTGGATTCTCCCACCTGTCTCTCTCTTGTAGCCTCATCATCACGAAGCTTAAAAGCTTCTTCAGCTCGAACATAGCCCTCAGCCCAAGCCAACATGTTGGTGAAGTCTCGGAGATACTTCTTCTCCAAGAAGAAAAGGAGACCATTTTTTAAAAGACCACCCTTCAGTGCGGCCATAGTAACAAACTTGTTTATGTTTCTAACCTCTAGAGCAGTAGTGTTAAAGTGGCTGACATAATCTCGGATGGACTCTTCTTCTTTCTATTTAATATTGACAAAGGAGTCCGAACCTCATCTCTGACACCGGCTACTGACAAAGTAAGTCATAAGCTGATTGCTTAATTGATCAAAAGAGTAAATGATATTTGTTTTGAGGTTCGAGTACCAATTTCATGCTACTCTCTTTAGGATGAAGAAAAAAGCTCGACATAGAATGACGTCCGACACACCATGGAGCAGCATCATAGTTCGAAAGACTTTAAGATGGTCGATGAGATCTGAGATCCCATCATAACTCTCAAATTTGGAGAGTTTGAAGTTCAGCAGGACAAGCTTCTACAAGATCAAAGCAGTGAAGGATGGATCAATGCATATGTTATCATTGCAAATGAAGGAAGCATGATGGAGTTCCTCAATTTGTTTATTTATTTTCTAAAGCTTCTGATTGAGGATATCATCTCGATCATGAATCTCAAAATATGGCTGGCTTAACGAGGACAGAGATCTTTTGGGGGTGGAGTCATGCTCAGAATAGGGGCTTTTTGCTCTTTGTTTTTCTTTTCCAAGATTCATTGACTGACTTCTCCAAGTGGATCTTTTACATGCCAAATCTCGATGCTCCGACGATGGCCTTTCCGATGGTGCCAACATCAAAACCTGCTACATGGCCTACACTGCTTTCATGAGGCCCCTCACCTACTATAGCAATAAGTTGAACTATTCCATATCCACCATTGTTGCTGGTGGAGAAGGTTGAGGTACAGATGGTGGGGGCTGAATAGGTTGGTCTGCTGGTTCTAGGTTGGATCTAGCGGTAGAGATAGTAGATCTTCAGGAAGGAGCTTTCTTGGGCGGCATCTTGCTAGAGCAAAAGAAGGTCAGAGAAAAAGAATGAAAGAAGAGAGGAAAAAGAAGACCACATCTCTATTAAGTACTTCTTTTAGAACAAGGGCTCAGACATCCTTCCTCTAGTGCCAATTTTATTAGTGCAGAAAATAAACGGCCATCAAAGTTCATTGGAGGTGGAGGAGACAATCTTGCCGACAAGACCTGCAAGACAAAGTTTGGACTGGAGGTGGATGGCTCCGGCATGAATCTTCCGACGGTCAAGTTAGCTTCCTGACCAATAAGAATAGAGTACATAGGAGATTAGAATGGAGAGAAGAATTTAGAGAAGAAAATATATCTAAAGAATTTCTTTTATAGATAGAGCCTATAATAAAATGATAGTGACAGTCATAACAGAATGCCAGAAAGCCATTCAAGCCACTCAAAGTTTATTATGGAGAATGGACTGTCATTTATTATGACTTGTTGGTGATTGAGATCTATTTGCTGAAGCTCAAATGGAGGATTAGAGATTTTTGAGCTTGGTAGTGTGGTTTTCATACTAAGATTTGGAACTTGGGGTCAGACTAACTAAACTTGAGGATCAACTTCTAAGTTGTGGATGATGGACTCATGAATTAGGCTTGGAGTTTAGACCTTGATGGAGTCATCTTTAAAAGCTTGCAGAAGCTTGGCCGCCTTCAAGGTCAACCGAAAGTGGGTGCAAATATCTTAATTTAGAGGGTTGGAGGTCAAAAAGAGATGGTAGGTTCTTTAATAAGAACCATGATCAAGCTCTCTTGAGGAAGTTTGGTGGATACCCAAGGTCGACTTGAAGCTAGGATGGAGGAGTACTGAGATTCATTGCTTATGTGATGGCTACTACTTATTCCCAATTAAAGATCGTACTCATACTGGTGGTGAGGTTCTCTTACTGATTCAAGTTCGTCCAATCGAAGTTCTTGGTGTGAAATTGGCAAGATCTGCTATTTACAAAATAAAGTAGAGGAGTTCGACCGACGCCTAAGGTCGACTGCTAGTCACAGTTGAACAATGCTGGAGTCTCGTATTCATGGGACAATTGTTGCCCATTTTAGACTAGAGATTGGAACCAGTCAAATAGCAAGCAGCTTTCACTATTCAAGCTTGTTGGGCCAAAGTTCATAATGTGGTTTGGCAAGATCTGCAATTATCTAAAGGAAGCTGGGAGGATTGTTGTTGATAAGATTAATCGATGCACAAGATCTAACATCGACAGGGGTTTTTGTCAATCCCTGAATGAGCCACTTTTGAATGAAGTTTAGAGTTTAGTCACATTTAGAGGCCGATCTTCTGAAATTCATCTAAACTCAAGGATCAACTTGGTTGAGGTTCGAACTTGACTGTCGCAACTCCAGATGGCACTATACCAATGTCGAACATTTGAGTGGACTTCGGAGAGAGCCATTTTATCCCCAACAATCAGGATAGTATTATCATCTTCAATTAATTTTTATATAATGACTATAATGGCATAGCTATTTGTATAATGCCTTCTGTATCTTAATTTTTTTACAAAAGCTCTTTATTTGAGAAGGTATCAAAATAAATTCAATGATTATATTGGAGATATTTTGCCAAATATGGATTACCACCACTCAAAAATTTAGCAGATACCAACTCTATCATAATATTTGTTTTACCTTCTCCCTCTCTGGAAAATAAATATGGAACCCATCAATTTTTTTACTATCTCTATCTTCCACTTTTCACACAAAATATAGTAGTATGATATAGGATTTATTTTTCCATACTAGATTAACCCTAACCAAATGGATCCTTAAGCTTAAAAGAAATTTCAAATCTTGATTTCAAGCTTTGTTTAAGGTTTGGTTCATATCTAAATTAACATTTAATTGATCCAAAGAATAAAAAATGCATCAATTGAAATCTTAATTCAATTATCTACTATATCTCTGTGTGTGTGAGCTTTATCAAGCCAAGCTTGATTGAGCCAATCCTAAGCTGAGCTTGAATTGTTTGGTTTGATTGACAACCCTATTCATGTGTTGGTATTTATACTTATCCATAGGTCCTTATGAGGTTCAAGGAATGTTATCTACTGTTGCCAATTCTCAAGCCGATGAGGTTGAACTTGGTCTCACCAAGAGAGGACGAGGAGAAAGAGTCCTCAGGTGAAGATAAAGTGGAAGGATCCTTAACTAGAGTCGGGGTGTTGGAGGACGTCTCTCAGGTGCTAGAGTTGAACCTACAAAGAAGTCCCTGACTAGAAGATTTTCTAATGGAGACCCTTTGATACTCAAGTTAACTAAGAATTGGAGAACAAATAGAGAGAGAGTAATGTAGCATCTTGAGGGTTTTGATAGCTTAGTTTTGGCCCCGTTTTCCCTTCTATTTATAGAAGGTGAGTAAAAGTCGTGTACATTGGAGGACTGGCCATTATCAGAAAGTATGCATGGATCATACTAGTGATGATCATACTCTACATTTGGAACGCAAAGCCAGCTAGTGGTTGCCATTCAGGACTTGATCGAATCATGGTAGTTAGGGTTTTCTCTTCTAGGGTGATTGTGAGGATTGCTTGCCTGAAATAGTCATCTTGTCGAATTGGGGCAACCTACCGAACTCGGATCATGCTCCTTGGGTTTTGTCAGGTCGGTTGTGGCCGACCTATGCTCACCTCAACCATAACTGAGGATCAGGTTAGCAAGCCGTCCTATGCTCACCTCGACCATAATTGAGGATCAGGTTAGCCAAGGCTAGGATGGAGGTCCACAACACATGTCCCCCACTCTTGAGTCCAAGCTTGAGCCAAGGTCAGTCGAAGAGGGTAGAAATTTGGAGCCAAGGCCATCCTGGTGGGCTTGACTAATGCACTAAGTTAGAAGAACTAAGGCATTGGTGGCAACCTGCCATGTGCCACAAATCCAAGCACTCAATATCTTTGATCCATCGATCTGGGTCGTTGGAGATGCAGATCCATGTAAAGTTAGCTGTGGCCAACCTTAGGCCACCACTTGGCAGCCATTAACGGTGGCTAGGTGAATCGCAACTAGATCGGAGCCATCCAAGCTCCTATAAATAGGTGCTCCCTTCCTTAGGTTTCATATTTACTGTTTTGTTGCTCTACTATTGCGGAAGAGAGAGGTGAGGCCCTTGGATGATTTCTGGCAAGTCTTCGATGATTGCTATTAATAGCCATGGTTGTCCTTGGTTTGATCCAACTCTGAGTTCAAAACTCCAAAGTCTGGTCCTTAGGCTATTCAATTGTTCTTGCTGTAGGTTAGTTTTCCTTCTGTTTTCCTTTCTTTAGATTTTGCCGAAGATGAGCGCCTCAAGCTCCTCGGCTAATAGCTAGTCCTCTAATATGGACCCATTTGGTGAGGGTCCTCAGTCCCATAGCCAATCTTCCATGGAGGGCTCCAAGGTTGAGAGGGTGTCAAATTTTGGCCATTTCTAAGTAACCTACATTCTCACTCATGAGGACTTGGAGGTCATCCATCTCCACTATCAGATTCCTCTAGGATTCAAATTTGAGCTCGTCGGTCCTCCAGATAGCTAGACCTCTTCTAGGTCAGGTTGGACTCTATGAAGAATCCTTCAAAGCCAACCTTAGATTACCTTTTCATTCTTTTATTGAAGATCTTCTTAGAGTCCTTTGAATAGGTCCCTATTGTGTGGTGCCATAAGGTGCCGAACTCATGGCATCTTATAGTGGCCTTCCTTTTCCACTATTTTCTCCTCGGTGCTGAGCAGATTATCTACCTCTTTCAAGCATGTTTCTTATTCAAAGAATATCCTAATGAGATCGGATGGTGGTATGCTTCTCCTTAGATGGGGCAGTGCCTCTTTCGAGGTGCTCCTTCCTCTATTCATAACTAGAAGGAGCATTATTTTTTTTATTTGGACTGAGCAGCCTTGGGGTTTTGATGCTTTCATAGGGTCAACCTCAACGGTTGTCAAACAAGGCTTTGGCATTCTCAAACACTGAAGAGAAAATCTTGAAGTTCATTTTTAGCTATGTTGTTCTTCTACATACACTCCTTTCTCAGGAGATGTTATATAAGGTCAACTTGAGCCCTACCAATCCTCATGGTAAATGTGGATATTTGCAATTTGTATGTCACCTCAATTTTTTCTAACGAGTAGTTTTCTATATTTCAGACATGAAACCTGAGAAAATTAAGGAGCTGTACTGCTTTGCTAAAAGAAAGAAGTCCTCAGGTGATGCTCTTGCCTCCAAGCAAGATCAAGCCGAGGCTATCCTTGCCCAGCCAGCTGCTAGCTCTCCTTGAGTACCGGCTTGAGGTCTAGCTTTAAGGAGGGGGATATTTTCTGCAATAGCACTGATCATCCCCCCCTTACGCTAGTCAATTGCTTTAAGGTAATAGGTTCCCCCCTCATCTACATCATTGTCCCTCCGAGGTGCGGCTATAGCTCCAACCTCGACCCCACAAAACTCCCCTATAGAACCTAGTAGTGTTATGATTTGATAACTCAAATTTGACCCATAGTAGAAGAAAATTAGTATCAACACAGTAGTCGGGCTGGCTCAAATGCAGTTCGAGCTGGCTTGGGTTGAGATCAAGCCAACTCAAACCATAGTCAAGCTAGACCAAGCCAACTCGAACAACAGTCGGGTCGGCCCTCTTAGGCAAACAGAAAGCAAGTGTTTGGATGAGACACAGTCAAGCCAGCTCGACCTCTGACAGAGTTGGCTCGATAGAGGTGAATAGAATAAAACAAATTTTTTTGTTTGGACTTGGATTGTGATTAATCCAAGGGCTTTACGAGAGTTGCACGTGAACCACAGAATCCAGTAGCCATGGAGGGCTGCGGTCATGATCTAAGGACTAGAAGATATTTTAAGACTCCATCAAAATCCTATTCAACTCATGTTAGGAGATAGAGCCATGTTAAGACTTCTGTGAACTGCTGAGAAGAGGATTCTCAATCCTATCTAAAGGCTTTAGATGCTGTATGGAAGCAAGGTGTGGCATGTGTGGCAAGGTATGGCATGTAGAGAGGCTCTGACAACCTCCAAAAGGAGCTTGACAGAGTGCCAAGTACATGTATCCTACGAGAGAGAAGCAATAGATGCATAGCATCTGGCACGGAGGCCATGAGGGTAGAGCATCTTGTAGCTGCTGAGGATCTTCTTGAAAATTCTGAGAGAGCTTTTATGAGGATAGCTTCTAGTTGAAAGAGATTTATGTACAGCAAGTTGAGAGTAGGTGTTCTCCTCTTGTACTTATTTTTCTTTTTCATAGTAGAGATTTACATGCCCCATGGAAGCGAGCCTTTAGGCTGATCCACGTACTTGATTGTTGTTCTTATTTTATTTTCTTCTTTCTTTCTATCACAATAATCTAGTACTAGATTCTTAACAAGTTTTATCAAAATGAGTTGATATCACAATAATTAGTATCAGAGCCTGATGGTAGCAGAGCACAGATTGCAGCGGTGGTGTTAAAGATTGAAGAATATGAAGATGACAAGTGCAATCAAGATGGAGATCAACAAGTTTGATGGAAAGAGCAATTTTTTCTTATGGCAAGTAAGGATAAAGGATGTCATTATCTAACATTGATTGATCGATGCTCTCTTGTATGAAGAGATGCCAGCCATCATGGAGGTGAATGATTAGAAGCAGATCTAGATATAGATCGTGAGCATGATCTGCTTGTATCTAGCGGATGATATCATGATCCATGTACTTGGCTAGACTTTTCTAATGATGCTATGGTCGAAGCTCAAGGAGTTGTATATAGCAAAGTCACTCACCAGCATGCTATTTCTTTTGAAGACAGTTCTACCAGCTGTGGATGGATAAAGGTTAGAGCGTGTAAGAGCATCTATCTAACTTTTAGAAGATCTTCACCAACCTCCTCAGCATTGACAAAAAAATTGAGAAGAAGATCAGGACGTTGATCTTGCTAGCATCGCTTCTTTCTTCGTATGAGTCTTTGGTGACTTTTTTTTAGTGAAAAAGAGCACCATCAAGATGAACAAAGTCACTGCAATAATTCTCTAGAATGAGGTTCTTAGAAGGAAGAATCCAGCTTTATGCTCAGATGGCGGTAGCTAAGCTTTAGCAGTTTTTGAAAGAGCAGGAGGCAGTAGATGAAGCAACAGAGGATCACGAGGAGAATGATTCAGGTCCAAGACGAGGAACCATAGCAAGATCAGATGCTACCAATGTGATGAGTTGGGACATTGAGTCAAGGATTGTGCATGACTCAAGAATCAGATGAGGGCTACTATAGCGATGGCCAATAGCGATACAGAAGATAGTGATGATGTCCTTCTAGTTACTAATGAGATATCTACTTCTTCCTTCTAGTAGATTATGGATTCTACTTATTTCTATCATATATGTTGTAGAGAAGAGCTATTTGACTTTCTAGAAATCAGTGAGAACACTGTGTTCCTGCCAGATGGATTGAGTTATGAGATCAAGCACAGTGGGATGGTCAACATGAAGCTCCATGATAGAATAGTAAAGAAGTTGGATGAGGTCCAATACATACTCATCTTTAAGAAGAATCTAATCTTACTGAGTAGATTGAATTTGATCGATTTTAGATGAAAAGCTGATTGAGAAATCCTGAAGATTATGTATGGCAGTAGGATGGTGTTAAGAAAAAAAAAGTATGGAGGATATTACCTTATGATAGGTTGCCCAATACGAGGTGGAGCTCTAGGTGGAGATGGATCGAGCATGAGATGGAAGACTCGAGAGGGCGACATGTGACATCACAAGGTAAAGTTTTTATTACTGCAGGAGGCTGTCCCGAGCAGGTCTCAGGTCAAGAGGTCCACAACCATTAATGGAGGTGAGATCGAGCAGTCTGGCTCGACTCCCATGTTTGTCCATCTATGAGACAGCAGGCAATTATTGTAGGGCATGGGGGTGAGAAGATTCAGAAGCTCTCAAAGTTAGGAGGAGGTCGAATGTCGAGTCAAGGTAGAGATCATTAGGATTTGATGCCTCGAATTCAACCTATGGCAGAGGAGAATCAGTATCAGTATAGCAGTCAAGCTGGCTCGGATATGGGTTAAGCCGACTTGAATTGCAGTCGAGCCTACCCTCTCAGACAGATAGAAAGCAAATGTTTGGATGAGATGTAGTCAAGCCAGCTCGACCTCTGATAGAGCCAATTCAATGGAGGCGAACAAAATAAGATGAAGTTTTCTATTTGGACTTGGATTGTAATTAATCCAAGAAATCTATGAGAATTGCACGTGGACCATAGGATCCAGCAGCCATGGAGAGCTGCGGTCATAATCTAAAGGCTGAGAGATATTCCAAGACTCTATCAAAATTCTATTCGACTCATGTTAGGAGATAGAGCTCTATTAGAACTCCCATGAATTACTGAGAAGAGGATTCTTAATCCTATTTAAAGACCTAAGATGTTATGGAAGCAAGGTGTGGCGTGTGTGGCAAGGTGTGGCATGCAGAGAGGCTCTGGCAACTGCCAAGAGTAGCTTAGCAAAGCATCGAGTACATGCAGCCCGCGAGAGAGAAGCAATAGGTGCATAGCATTCGGCGGGAAAGCCATGAGGATAGAGCATCTTGTACCTACTGAGGGTTTTCTTAGAGATTCTAAGAGAGCTTTTGTGAGGATAGCTTCTAGTTGAGAGATTTATGTACAACGAGTTGAGAGTAGGTGTTCTCCTCTTGTACTTATTTTTTTTTTCATAGTAGAGCTTTGCATACCCCATGGAGGTAAGCCTTTAGGCTGATCTACATACTTAATTATTATTCTTATTTTATTTTATTTTTTCTTTCTGCCATAATAATCTGATACTAGATTCTTAATAAGTGGTATCAGAGTGAGTTGTATCATAATAGATAGGATGTTCAAGACCAAAAGTCAGGCCTGACAAATAATCAAGTCACCCATGAACTACTCTTGAGTACCATTCTTCTAGCTGACATCAAGGGGATTGATGCGGAAAGTCTTGGATACCATGTCAAGGACTTTTATGACTCCCTTCGTTCGGTAAGTTCGAAAAATTCTCATCTTCTTTTTCTTCTTCTTCTTCTTCTTTTACTAACCTTGTCTCTTTCATAGCTCGTCCACCATATGCATGGACCACTTTATGGGAGTTTTGAAAGAGGCCAAGAAGAAGGCGGCCGAGGCCTCGAAGTTGGAGGTCATGGCCAACAAGGAGATTAAGTCCCTGAAGGCCAAAATAAAGTTGATGGAGGTTAAGGTGGAGAATGCTTAGGTCTAGGTCAGCTTGAGTGACCAATGCTCTCCACACCATAGAGGTCTAGTGGGAGAAGAAGCTTGAGACTGAGAAAACCAAGGTGGTCCAAGATTTTCATTCCTCGAATGACTTTATGGTAGCCAAGTTGGAGTTTGCAGTCGTGTCTTACTTGGAGGGCTTTGCAGACTACAAGGCCAAGGTTCATGCCCTGTTCCTTGACTTCGACCTTAGCCAAGTGGATGCTCAGGATGAGGGTGCAGTTGCCAAGGAAGGAGCAGGATCGGGCAGTGCCGAGGATCCACTAACTAAAGTTATTGAAGCTGCTCCTAGCCTTCGCCTATGATCATGTTGGTAGAGTCCAATGCTCTAGCCGAGAAACCTGATGCCCCTATCGACGTCCAAAATTAGGATATTTTTCTTTTCTTTTTTTTCTAGCTTTTGTACTCTGGCTTACTAATGGCTGAGCAAATTTTATGGCCAGGTCGTTTTAGGATTCTTTGGCCTTAGCCAAACTAATTTTGTAATTGGCTTGACCAATCTGATGTAAATCTCTCATTTTTTAATGCAAACTTGATCTTTTCCACTTTGTCCTTGTTGCTTGTTATCTTTTTCCATCTGTGAAGTTTTTTAAGTTATGGAAGTTGAACCCTGGAGGGTTAGCTGATGTCATTCTTGGGCTCCACTCAACTTGTCCGAGGATGAAGAGCATGCATCATGGGGCCATTATTCTCGACTTCTGTTCGACCCATCCGAGGACAAGGAGTGCCAGTTTGGCCCTTTGGTCGGCCTCCGCTCGACCTATCCAAGGACAAGTAGCACTAGTTTGCCCATTATTCTTGGCCTCCACTTGACTCATCTAGAGATAAGGAGTACTAGTTGGCCATGATGCTCGACCTTCGCTTAACTCATCTGAGAACTAGAAGCACTAGTTACTTGGTGCTTAGCCTCTACTCAACTCATTTGAGGATGAAGAACACTAGTTAGCCATGAAGCTTGACCTCCACTCGACTCATCCGAGGATAAGGAATACCAATTAGCCATGATGCTTGGCCTCCGCTCAACTTGCCTAAGGATGAGAGGCACCTGTTTGGCCATCTTAGCCTCCATTCAACTCGTCCGAGAATGAGGAGCACCCATCGGCCATATAGAGGTTGGAAATATTGGGAAGGTATTTTTGACTTGCAAAAAGTAAATTTTTATTGCTAATTAGCAATAATTACGTCATGAAAAATAAATTCATAAATTTTCTATATTCCAAGTTTGAGAAATTGGTATTCCATCAAATCGATGGAGTTGGTAGGCTCCTTGGTGCACCACTTCGTCGATATGATATGGGCCTTCCCAATTTGGCAACAGCTTTTCTTATTCTCCTAGATGAGACACATGTTGGAAAATGTATCCTAAAGTCAATCATCTAGGTTATAGATGGTTGAGCTTAATATAATTATACTTAAATTAATAATAAATAAAATTATTATTTTAGCATTTCATCACTCTTATGTATTTTTCTATAATAAACTCTTATGTGATGAAGTCCTTAGGACTATTTAGACTCGACAAAGAAGGATTTATTGTTTAGTCCTTAAAATCGGTTCATGACCAAATGATTTGTTGTTATTCAGAATGATAATGTATCGAGTGTAGGTCATTATGTGCGATAAATGTTGGTTGTCCTCTTAACCAAGAGGTATGACGATACTATTATGGCATGCAGGTGAAGTGTAGGAATATATTTCACTGAACATGATCCAACTGTGAAGCTCTCTACTGTCAAGAGTTGCTCGCGAAGGATATGGATATAAGTATCCTTTAGATCTGAGATCACCATGATGATTTGCAAGCAACTCACTGTACTTAGGTATCGGACTACCTAAATTTTTAATTCAGTGACGGAAGGCTATTGGATGTAGTCAAATACTTATAAAGTCGGTGCATGAGTCAAGATGGCATTGACCCCTCCAAGTGTTGGAGCAAGTGCATCACTGTATTTCAATTTAGCAAACCCTCAATCGGGGTGGTCCATGTGATGGACACTGAATTTTGAAATATACTATGGATGAATTTTTGGATTGACAGTAAACTCTAGATCATCCTTTGAGCATCGAGATCAAGAAGATGAATTATATGATAACTATATACCATAAGTTTATCATTGTTGTATTGTGATTTTTCAATCTATCCAGATGTTGGGTACCATTGCTAGATGGTCACATCGATTGATACAAAAAATTGATTCCTGTACTACCAACTTAGAATTCAAACCTATGGGATCATATACAATAGAAGTTTCTATCTAATCTGATGGCTGATCAAGAGTCCCAATGATTTGAGACTCTATGGTCAAGAGTCCTACTGGACTGGGACTCTATGATCAGGAGTCTCACTAGACTAAGACTCTACCTTTGTGGGTCCCACTATATTGAGATTTAGAGTTTTACTTATCTAGGACTCGTTGATTAAGAGTCCTGCTGGTCTGAGACTCTATGATCATGAATTTTATTCATTTGGGACACTGAGTTCAAGAGTTCCACTAGTTTGGAACTCTTTAGGAGTTTCATGTTGATGGAACTTTGCTACCCAGACACCCACCCAATTAGAACTCTATATTTATTGAAAGATTAATTAGCAATTAATTATTGATTAGCTTAATTTAATTAAATGATGAGGATTCAATCAAGTCTGATTGAATTTGATTCGATTGGGTTTGATTCGATCAGGTCATGAGATGATCTAATCGCTATAAAAGATTTGATCCTAATTTAATCAGAGGCTGGACCTAATTAATTTTTAATTTAATTAGAATTTAATTAGTTTGGATTAATTCTAATTTGGTTGGGTTTAACATGATCTAATTGAATCTGAAAAATTTGGTTTAGTTGAAACCAATTAAGACCAATTCAAAGTAAGTTTGAATTTAAACTTTCTCCCTATGCCACCTTACTTTGACCCTTATTTTTCTCCATACAGATTAGGAATGTGCATGAGATTTTCCATG
Organism: Cocos nucifera; assembly: GCA_006176705.1. Classification (NCBI taxonomy): domain Eukaryota; kingdom Viridiplantae; phylum Streptophyta; class Magnoliopsida; order Arecales; family Arecaceae; genus Cocos; species Cocos nucifera. The sequence goes on along the minus strand of QRFJ01000005.1, from coordinate 4,610,547 downwards.
ACCAGAAGAGAGTTTGTGCACTCTCTTTTCTGCCTTTTGACCTAGTCCAAGAGTTGGATCAGATTGACTTGAAGTTGAATTTTGAATTCAACTTCAAGTGGTTGGTTTGAAATTTGAAAAACCTAATCTCTCCCTTATCTATTCTCCATGCCTACTAAGTTTTTGTCGCACATTTTTTTCTACATTCTAGTGTAGGCACATAGAAGGAGAGTCCTTCTACTCATCAAACACTCTGGATTGGCATTGGGAGGAGATTATCTCTACACTTGAATTTTGAATTCAGGTGTTTAGTTGCAACCATCTAACCTCTCTCTCCCTTATCCAAACCCACACACAAATCACACTTTGTCGCCCATTTTTAAATCTGATTTTTTTTTGGGCGTGCACGTGAGGGTGAGAAGAGTTTGTGAGAGAGAATTCTAGATAGGGAGCGCAACTTTTTTGGGCATGGAAAAGTCTAGGGAGAGAGAGTGTTTTACCTGCGCCAAAATTCCATTTCTCCCACCATCTAATTTTTTTCTCTCATTTGGATGCCCACTTTAGATGTTATCTAAGTGGGGCTTCTATAAATAGAAAAGTTCTCTATCTGTGAAAATTTGTTTCATGAAAAAATTTATCCTAGAGTGGGCGTGAGAGGATTTTTGGGCATCAGGGTTCTTTGAGTGTTCAAAACCTTTGAGTTGGGACTCAGGATTTGGGTGGAGAGATCGAGTGCCGTGAGCATCGAATCACCATCAAATTTGATACATCACTTTATCATCCTCTGAAGCACATGTTCTAATTTTCTAGAGCATCCAAGAGTTCAGAAATAAGACGATCAATTCGATCGATTGAGATCAACCATCGAAGGCCTCGATGAGGAGCTAGAACTCCGATGGAGCTGGTTGGGACCAAGAGCTCCATGTGGACCAACCATAGAGGCCGAATAAGTATGCGACTGTAGTGTGATACCACGGCTTCTTTCGATGGATTTAGATCATGGAGTTCTACTACCCGCGCATAGGTATCGAGTTTTGAACTCGTATCGATTAGCGAATATAATTTATTGATCGATCATATTTAAAATTTTTAATTATATATTAGCATGTCTAGATCCTGAGTAGGATTTTTTTAATTTGATCAATACATGCATAGATTAATTTTAGATTAATATAGTGCTTTCACTATAATAATATTTGAAAATATTTTGAAAAGCATACTAAAATCCTATGCGATTTTCTTCAATGGTATCAGAGCAAGGGTTGCTTGACATGTTCTAATATGTCAATTAGAAAATTTAAATGCTTTCATATATGATATGTTAGATCTAGATAACTCAGTAATCAAGGATGAATGAGCCACCAAGCCATCTGATCATAAGAGACAAATATGGTTTAAAGGCCATCTCCTTCCATTCAGTGAAGATTCCTTATAACGGTAGGGATGCCACCGTAAACTCATTCATTAAGATGAACAGTGAAAAAAATTTTTATGATTGAACTTGTTTCAATTAGAAGGTTAAACATAAATGTATTTAGATTATATCTAAAAGATAATTCATGGTTTAAGTTTTATTATATTTTATTTTCTGTTATGAAACTAGCAATAGAATTATTGTTTATGAAATGAGCTGACTCATTTGTGAAATGAGTCAACCCATTTAGTGAATAAAAAATGAAAATCTTTTAAAATTTAAAAATTATTTTTGAAATATCAAACCCCAACCCATCAGCCTAAAACTTAATTAAAAGAATTAAGTATTATTTATAGAATCTAGAATTATGAATTAAAGATTTTAAGACATAGTCATAAGACTGTGGGTTAAAGGGTTAGATGAATTAGATTCATTAATTGGATTAGACCTACGGTTAGTTAAAGAATGGATTAATCTAGAGTAATTGATCAAATCTAACCAAGTGTTGAATTAGATTAGATCAAGGACACTCTAGACTCAACTTCAATAGTTATAGTTGGATGGATTCATGTCTTTAACAAGATCAATATGGACTTGATTCATGGCTAAGCAGTCTAGCTCGAAATTACTAGGTTGATCAGATTAAATCTAATTAACCAGTTGGTGTCTAAGATAAGTTTGACAGATAAGATCAGTGATTTTTAATTGGCAGCTACTCGTACTGATTCGATCTTTAATGAGTTAGTGACATATCCCTTCCACTGATCTCATTTATCTTGTCCACATCGTCGATTAGGATTTGATTAAATCACTTGATGATTTGAGCTGATCCATGTCACTAGAAATCAGTTTGACTGATTTCAATTAGTAAGACTGAATTAGGTGTCCATGAACTTAAATTGATCCTAGTCCTAACCTATTGACTTGTTGAAGTCAGTGGGAGGATTTGACTTGATGAAGTCAGTGAAAGAAATTTGGTCTATGTTCTTCCTATTCTTAAATCACATGTAACCTAAATCCTCTAAATTATTAGATTCTTAAAATGACTAAGTTATAAGGATAACTGAGTCATAGCCTCCTATTAAGGTGAATAGTAATGAGTCCAATTTTCTAGATGGATATTGAAAGTGTCTTACACCTGATGTTCATCTGGATATTGAAATTACTATCCATCATATAATGATTAGGTCACATTCTCTTAATGCTGATCAGGTTAGCCAGAACTTTTCTCAGGCCTAGTTATTATTGGTTTGATGCACCAAAATCAATCATGTTAATGGTTGGACCTAATCAGACCTTTTTAGTAAAGGCCATAGCCTATTGAATTGGCTTCTGGGGCAAAATCTAATTACTAAAAATTATTTAAAAAAATAATTGATTGTGAACCTACTTATAGATGCAGTGGGTTAGCCAGAGCTTTCCTCGGGCTCGTCTGTATTCTATGTGGATTTCAGTATCCACTAAGGAGTTAGTATAATTTCTCAAATTGGAGGTAGAGGCTACCAATTCGTTAAAAAATAATAGAAGGATCTTTAGACTAAAGTCCAAGTCTTTAGGATTAATTAGTTCAAGTACTAATTAGGTTTCATTTTTTTCTTTTAGATAAATAGAATGGCTAGAGTAAGTCCGCTCCATTCACTGTTGGACAGTGGTAAGCATTTTGGACCTAAGAACGAGGATCTAGTGTTGACTCTAATCATGCAAACTCGAAGAGAAATTGTCCTCTTGATCCGAATAGGCTGAACAGGAGAAATCTGTAAGTGATTGCTGGTCAAGCCTCTTATATGATAACATCTTGTAATTTCTTCGTATATGATACATCTACTTGGGTATTAGATACCGAAAGTCCGATTCATATATGCAATTCATTGCATGAACTTCAAATTGATAGAAAGTTTGAGAATGGTGATAGATTTCTTAATGTTGAGGATGAAAGTAAAGTTTTAGTCCTAGCATTAAAAACTCTTAAGCTATTTTCTAAAAATAATAATATTATTTTAAGTGACTATCACTATTGTCCATCTTTTATGATGAACATAATATCTATTGGGCTTTTGGTTCAGGATGGTTATTATTTATCAATAAAAAAATTATTATGATATCATTATGAATGGTATTATAGTAATACAAGGATAATTAAGAAATGGTATTTATATTTTATCACAGTCTATTAGTGAAATGTACATATCAAATAAATGTCCAAAACTAGATAATATCACTTATGCTTATCTTTGGTACTATAGGCTCGGTCATATAAATAAGAACAGGATCAACAAGTTAGTCAAGGAGCATATCCTTAACATCCATAATTGTGAATCATTGAATACCTATGAGTCCTGCCTTCTTGGTAAGATGACAAAATCATCCTTTACTGAAAAAGGTGAATGGGCCACTAAGTTTCTAGGTCTAGTACATACTGATGTATGTGACCTATGAACATATGTGCTAGAGATGAATTTTACTACTTCATTATATTTACTGATGACCTATCTAGGTATGGGTACATTTATCTTATGAAAAGTAAATTTGATTCATTTGAAATATTCAAATGATATTAAAATGAGGTAGAAAAATAACTTGACAAGAGTATTAAAACCTTTTGGTCTGACTGAGGAGGTGAATACCTTTCCAACAAATTTTTGACATATCTAGGAGAGAATGAGATTCTCTTTCAATGGATCCCTCCTGGAATACCATAGCATAATGGTGTATCTGAAAGGAGGAATCGAACCCTATTAGACATGGTTCGATTTATAATGGGGTTTGCGAGTCTGCCATTTTTATTTTGGAGGTATGCACTCGAGACTGCTTATTTTATTTTAAATAATATTCCAAGCAAGTCTGTCATAAAAACTTCATATGAGATATGGACTGGGCGTAGGCCGACACTCTCACCTTAGGATTTGGAAATGTCTAGCTTATGTAAAAAGTTTGCAACTAGAAAAGCTTGGATCTAGGTTCGATAAGTGCTTGTTTATATGGTACCCTAAGAAAACTAGGGGCTATTACTTCTACCTTGCTAAAGAATAAAAGGTGTTCGTCAGCAATAGGATAGTCTTTTTGGAAAAAAAGTTCCTTATGGAAGGAACAGCTACCTCTAATGTTCAGCTTAGTGAAGTTCTACAGATGGAAGAACCGACATGATTTGATGAGATCAAACTCAGAGCCCGTTGAAGTGGCACCAAGGAGATCAAGTAGAGTACCGCATCAGTCGGATAGATACTATAATTTCTTGGTCTAGAATGGTGATCCTATTGAACTCAATAAGAATGACGAGGATCTGATAACCTACATGGATGCCATGTGGAGGTCTGACTTCGATAAGTAGCTAGAAGCCATGAAGTTTGAAATGGAGTCCATGAATATCAATAGTGTATGGATACTAGTTGATCCACCTAAAGGGATAAAATCCATTGGGTATAAATAAATTTTTAAAAGAAAATAGGATGTAGATGGAAAGGTAGAGATCTATAAAGTCCGTCTAGTTGCTAAGGGATATCATCAGCATTATGGTATTGACTATGATAGGATATTTTCTCCGATGACAATGCTCAAGTCCATTTGGATCATGCTTACGATAACGGTATACCTAGACTATGAGATCTGACAAATTGATGTAAAGATAGCTTTTCTAAATGGAGAGCTGGACGAAGAGGTGTATATGATATAGTCTGAGAGTTTTACATCCACAGACGAGTTCAAGGTGTGCAAGCTTCAGAGATTCATCTATGGATTGAAGTAGGCATCTCGGAGTTGGAACATGCATTTTGATAAGGTAATCATAACGTATGGATTCATTAAGAAGGAAGAAAAACCCTATGTGTATAAATGGGTTAATGGTTCTATATTTATATTTTTTGTACTGTATGTGAATGATATTCTCTTAATCAAAAATGACATCCCTGTATTATAGGGAATAAAGATTTGACTGTCGTCACAATTCTCCATGAAGGACTTGGGAGAAGCTTCCTACATCCTAGGGATGAAAATCTATAGGGATAGATCTAAAAGATTGCTTGGATTGTTTCAATCCACAAACATTGATACTATGCTGAAGAGGTTCAACATAAAAAATTCTAAGAAGGGTTATATTTCGATAGGCCATAAAATTTTTCTCTTGAAGAGGAATTGTCTGACAACTCCTCAAGAGAGAGAGTGTATGAGTAGAATACTATATGCTTCAACAGTAGATTCTATTATGTACGCCATGATATGTACGAGACCAAATGTGGCATACTCACTAGTTGTGGTGAGCATATACCAGTCTGATCTAGGTAAGAATCACTGGAAGGTTGTGAAGATAATCCTGAAGTATTTGAGAAATATCAAGGACTAGTGGCTCATCTATGAAGATACTAACTTGAAACTTATGGGATACACTGATTTTAATTTTCAGTCAAATCACGATAACAGAAAGAATGTGTCAGGTTATTTATTTATCCTGAATGGAGAAGCAGTCTGCTGGAAGAGTTTCTAGTAGCACACTATGATCGATTCAATGTGCGAGGCAGAATATATCACGGCATTCGATGCTGCGAAGAAAGATGTGTGGCTACAAAAGTTCATCAACGAGCTAGGAGTGGCACCCTCCTTGGATAGTCTGATTCTGCTATACTATGTCGGTACTGAAGCCATAGCTCAAGCAAAAGAGTCGAAGGTACATCAGCACACCAAGCATATACTACGTCTCTACCATCTTGTGCGAGAGATCGTAGAACGAGATGACAACGAGCTTCAAAAGATTGACGGAAAGGAGAACATGGCATTAAGGCTCTTGGAATCAAAGAGTTTGATAATCACAAATGAAAGATGGATATTCGATACTATTCTAAGTGACTTTAGTCTAAGTAGGAGTTGTTGGAAAATGTATCATAAAGCCAATCATTTAGGTTATAGATGGTTGAGCTAAATATAATTATACTTAAATTATTAATAAATAAAATTATTATTTTGACATTTCATCACTCTTGTGCATCTTTCTATAATGAACTCTGATGTGATGAAGTTCTTAGGACTATTTAGACTCTACAAAGAAGGATTTATCGTTTAGTCCTTCAAACCAGTTCATGACCAAATGATTCATTGTTACTCAGGATGACAATGTATCGAGTATAGATCATTGTGTGCCATAAGTATTGATTGTCCTCTTAACCAAGAGGTATGGAGATACTATTATTGCATGTAGGTGAAGTATAAGAATACATTTTACTGAACGTGACCCAAATATGGAGCTCTCTACTGTCAAGAGTTGCTTGCAAGGGATATAGGTATAAGTATCCCTTAAATCTGAGATCATCATGGTGACTTGCAAGCAACTCACTGCATTTAAGTATCGAAGTACCTGAATTTCTAATTCAATGATAGAAAGCTACTGGGTGCAGTCAAAAATTTTTGAAGTTGGTGCATAAGTCAAGATGGGATTGACCCCTTCAAGTGTTAGAGCAAGCGCATCACTGTATTTTAATTTAGCAAATTCTCGATCGAGGTGGTCCATGTGATGAACATTGAATTTTAAAATATACTATGGATCAATTTTTGGATTGACAGTAAATCCTAGATCGTCCTTTGAGCATCAAGGTCAAGGGGATGAATTATACGATAACCATATATCACAGGTTCGTCATTGTTGCATTGCAAGTTTTCAACCTATCAAGATGTCGGGTACCATTGCTAGATGGTCACATCGATTGGTATAGAAAATTGATTCCTGTGCTACCGACTTAAGATTCGAACCTATGGGATCACACATAATAGGAGTTTCTACTTATTATTATGGCTGATCAAGAGTTTCATTGGTCTGGAACTCTGTGGTCAAAAGTCTCATTTGACTGGAACTCTGTGATCAAGAGTCCTACTAGATTAGGACTCTATCTTTATGGATTTCATTGGACTGAGACTTAGAGTCCTACTTGTCTGAAACTCTTTGATCAAGAGTCTCACTAGTCTAGGACTCTATGATTATGAATTTTATTCGTTTGGGATGCTGGGTTCAAGAGTCCCACTGGTTTGGGACTCTTTAGGAGTTTCATGTTGATGGGACTTTATTGCCCAGACACCCATCTAATTGAGACTCTATATTTATTAAAGGATTAATTAATAATTTAATTACTGATTAGCTTAATTTGATTGAGTGATGAGGATTCGATCAAGTTCAATTGAATTTGATTTGATTGAGTTTGACCCGATCAGGTCATGAGATGACTTAATTGCTATGGAAGATTTGACCTTGATTTGATTAGGGGCTGGACCTAATTAATTTCTAATTTGATTAAGATTTAATTAGTTTATATTAAGTCTAATTTGGTTGGATTTAACCTAATCTAATTGGGTCTAAAAAATTTGATTTGGTTGAAATCAATTAAGATCAATTCAAAGTAAGTTTGAATTTAAACTTTCTCCATGTGCCACCTTGCTTTGACCTTTATTTTTCTCCACGCACATTAGGAATGTGCATGGGACTTTCCATGCCCAGAAGAGAGTTTGTGCACTCTCTTTTCTATCTTTTGACCTAGTCCAAGAGTTGGATCAGATTGACTTGAAGTTGAATTTTGAATTCAACTTCAAGTGGTTGGTTTGAAATTTGAAAAACCTAATCTCTCCCTTATCTATTCTCCATGCCTACCAACTTTTTGTCACACATTGTTTTCTATGTTCTGGGGTGTGGGTGTTCAGAAGTCGAGTCCTTTTGCATGTCAAACACTCTGGATTGGCATTAGGAGGAGATTATCTCTACACTTGAATTTTGAATTCAAGTGTTTAGTTGCAACAATCTAACCTCTCTCTCCCTTATCCAAACCCACACGCACATCACACTTTGTCACCCATTTTTAAATTTGAATTTTTTGTGAGCATGTGTGTGAGGGTGAGAAGAGTTCATGAGAGAGAATTCTAGATAGGGAGTGCAACTTTTTTGGGCATGGAAAAGTCTAGGGAGAGAGAGTGTTTTACCTGCACCAAAATTCCATTTCTCTCACCATCTAATTTTTTTCTCTCATTTGGATGCCCACTTTAGATGTCATCTACATGGAGCTTTTGTAAATAGAAAAGTTCTCTATCCATAAAAATTTGTTTCATAAAAAAATCATCCTAGAGTGGGACGAGGATTTCTTGGGGCGTCAGAATTTCTGAGTGTTCAAAACCTTGAGTTGGGACTTAGGATTCGAGTGGAGAGATCGAGTGCCTAGATCGGATCACCACCAATTTGAAATACTATTCATCATCCTTTGAAGCACATTTTCTATTTTTAGACATCCAGAGATTAGAAAGAATGATCGTGATCTCGAGATTAGATCAGACCTCGAGAGGAGCTAGCACTCTAGGAGCTGATGGGAAAAAGCTCCATGTGACATAGGATCGGGATAGTTTGCGCTAAGTACCAACTTAGTATTCAGATTATGCTATTAACACGCGCTAGTTTCGAGCGATTTTGAACTCATTATGATCAACGAAATGAGCTGATCGTAAACACAAAAACAAAAATCATTAACATGTAAGATACCAAATTAAATGTAGAGATGAGTCTAAGTCAGCTAGACGTACAAACCTACAACCCGGCCTGGACAACGTTTTCTCTGAGTACTTGCCTGCATGGTATCCGTATAATTTGAAGCTTCATCCACTGGTCAGTGATAGCCGATCGATCATATTTAAATTTTTTAATTATATATTAGCATGTCTAGATCTTGAGTAGGATTTTCTAATTTGATCAATGCATGCGTAGGTTAATTTTAGATTAATCTAATGCTTTCACTGTAATAATATTCAAAAAATATTTTAAAAAACATGCTAAAATCCTACATAATTTCCTTCAATGCCCTAGCTCTTTCGGTTACTTTTTGTTGATAAGTCATCATCCAAAGTTGAGCTTATTCTTTTGTGCCTTCCAAGAGGTCTAAATTTGACCACAGGTCATTTGAATTGCTTTCTTCATTGAACTTCTCTATCCTAAGTGATGGAAGGCTGACTTTGAGTGGTATAATAACTTTAGTCCTAAAGGCCAAGTTGAAAGGTATTTCTCTGATGGGGATTCGCTACGTCATTCGGTAGATCCATAGTACATTGTAGAGCTCTTCCACTCATAAACCTTTAGCTCGGTCTAGCCTTATTTTCAATCCCTTCAACAAGGTTTGATTAGTCACTTTGGCCTCACCATTACTTTAAGGGTGCATAATTGAGGGTGAGCGATTCCAAGCTCTCTGCAAGACTCCATGAACTTTATATTATCGAACTAGCATCCATTATCCATGATGATGGCTCATGCCAGGCCAAACTAATAAATGATGGACTTCCATACAAAGTTGCAAACCTTGATTTTAGTGATGCATGCTAGTGCCTCTGCTCCTATCCATTTCCTGAAGTAGTCAATTGTGATGAGTCAGAACTTCTTTACACTATTCATCGGAAGGTCGAGGATTCCATCCTCCATTGGGTGAAGGGCCAAGGCATCATAATCAGTGCTAAAGGAGTCGAAGGTTGGTGTTGAATATTGGAGTTTCTCTAGCACTGATTGCATCTCCATGCTAACTTAGTTGCATCTTGTTATAACATTGACCAGAATTAGCCTTATCACAGTACCTTATAAGCAAGAGCTCTACCCCTCAGGTGGTTGCCATAAATGCTTTCATGAACCTTCCAAAGGATATAATTTGCTTCTGATGGGTGGAGACATTGGAGCAATGACAGTGAATAAGACCTCTTATATAGTTTTCCCTCATACAACAAGTAGTGAGGAGCTTGGTGCTTTAATTTTTTGGCCTCTTCGCGATCAGTGGGTAGCATTTCATCCTTCAAAAATTGGATGATCGAATCCGTCCATCTCGCCTTATGATTAGTCTACATTACTAAAATCTCTTCAATGCTTGGGCCTTCCCAAATTTCTATATATGAGCTCCTTTTAAGGTCAGCAACTCCCATGGTGGTGAGCTTTAACAAAAGGTTGGCTCTGATGTTCTTAGACCTCGAGATTTGCTGAATGTTTAGGGATGCGAAGTTTGATATAGCCTTTCATCTTCTGCAATTACTTAACCATATTGGATTCTCTCATGCCTTGTACTTGCCTCGCACTTGGCTAAAGATGAGCTACGAATCACTATAAACCCTCAGGTGCAGGACCTCCAACTCTTTGGCAATCTTAGGTCCTATCACTAAGTCTTTGTATTCAGCTTCATTGTTTGAAACTTTGAATCCAAAGCGTAGGGCATACTCTATGACTTCTCCTTCCAGGCTAGTGAGAATCAACTTAGCCCTAGACCTCGTTGCACTGGAGGAACCATCTACATGGAGAACCCATGGGTTCATTAACTTTAAGCTCTAGTATGGGTTTCGTCTCCTAAGGGATTGTGTATTCCAAAATGAAATCCATCAATACCTGAGCTTTAATAGATGGTCAGGGGAGATATTTTATATCAAACTGTCTTAGCTCAATGGCTGATTTGGTTAGCTGACCAGAGATCTCAGGTTGGTGAAGTATCGACCTAATAGGTTGGTCAATAAGAACAGCAATCATGTGCATCTAAAAATATGGTCATAGTCTCTTTTCAAGATTATGAGTGCATACACCATCTCTTCTAATTTATGTACCTAGTCTCTACATTCTAGATGACCGACCCACATAGTATATTGATTTTGAGTTTATACTTCTTAGGGACAAAGCACTAAGCTGACTGTGGGAAGACTGCAACGTACAACTACAACACCTTCATTTTTCGAAGAAGTGGTGGGGAGCCAAGGTACCTCTTGAATAGGCTCATTGAATGCAAACTTGGCCATGATGCGAACTTGACATATAATGGTATTAAACACAATCGACACTTAAACAGAAGAAGACACTATTAACACCTAAAGCAGGTAGTCAACTTGATTACTCTCTTGAGGTATTCCATAATAGTCACTCCCCTCTGCCCACCAGACTCATTCCTCTTATACACACTCCCCACTAATTTATTGACTCAATATCTCTAATTCTACATGAAAATTTTGAAATCATTTACGTTACAGCATCATAATATGCAATACTTGATTGGCCTGTGAAGCTGCTAATGTCTAGCTTCCTAGTATGAATTTGCTGAACCTTGCAATGACCTACATAGTGGTATAAAAGAAATAAATTGGAGGAATTAAATCATTCATTAAAATGACTAATGGGTCGTCCCTCTCCTAATTGATGGAACTAATTTGTATATCGTCTTGTATATAAGCACTGAGTACTAGAAATTCTTCTCATCACTTATCTCTAGATGTGTCTCCAGCCATCTCCACAGTTCCTCATCCAGTAGCTACCTGATAACGAGTGCATAAGTCGTATAGAGTAGAAAGCATGATAAAGATGATAAAAGACGGCTCGAATTATGACTGAACTACTCAATATATGAACACATTCCAAGGTCACAATGTCATAATATTTACGTCGGTTAAGTATGATAATATACATCTCTAGTGAAAAACGTATTCTAGTTCAATACTGTGAACTGCCAATTCATAGTAGATAGGTTAAATATTGAGAATCTCTACCTTTGAAGTCCTTCATCATCATCATTGTCGACACACTAGTCAGCTTGTGTCGCACTAGGGTAAAGTAGTATTGACTAAAATTAAAGTTTTTTCTATTATATAAGCTTCCATAATAAAACCTTTGATTGGCCTATTTTTCACTTTATCTTGAATGGCATGTATTTTTTAAATGGATAATCACCACCTGTACTGCACATAGTTTCTCACCCTAACTCATACACTAGATAAATCATGAGGTGCTCCATGGAGTCAAAAAAGCTAGAAAGAAATATCTTCTTTAACTTGCATATGATCTCTACACTACTAGCCTCAAGATTAGAGATATGGTTGGTGAATAGTTCAATAGTATAAATATCTCTGAAGAAAAAGTCGAGCTTGGTCAAAAAACTTCATATGAAGTTGGGAAGAAAATCACGCCAAGCCGATGAGAGTAATCATTGCATGAAAACATAGCAGTCATAGCTCTCTCAGCTCATAAACCTGCAAATGTTTGACATTGATGCACTCCAAGCTATATTACTGCATAACCATCTAAAAATTTAAGACTTCTACACCATTCATAAACGCCCTTCAACTACTCCCTTGTTAAGGTGTAAGATACTTTTGGTTTTAAAAATTTTTTAGATGACACATCAACCAGCTCTAACTAAGGATGCTTGCATATATTCTTTAGATCTGCTTAAGCCTTAGGATTGTCCTTTGTCTTGCCCTTGACATCCATAATAGTATAGAAAATATTATCGAATACATTCTTCTCAATCATAAGTATGATGTCAGATATATGATGGATCAAATTGGTGGACCAATCGATAATTCTCAAAAGATACTTCACTTCACCAAGTTATGAGTTCTACCGAATCCCTGAGGCTTCTGCTTGTCAAATAGCATGCCAAACTAGACTTCATCTAATTGAGATACCCTCCAAAACACTTTCATATCACTGAGGCATGAGGGTTGATAAGCATCAATAAATTCTATCAATAAAAAATATTAATTTATTAATTAATTTTATTAATTTTTAAAATTATTAATCAATTTATATATATTTTTGAAAAACATTCATATTTTATTAATTTTAAAATAATAAATATAAAAATTAAAAAATAAAATTTTATTATCAATGGAAATAGCTCATTTTTTTATCATAATAAAATAAATTTCAAGTAAAACGGAGCTAAAACGGAAAAGATATGAATTTTTAAAGATATAAAATAAATAAAAATTAAATAAAAAAAAAAATAGCTCAGTCGGCTCCGTAAGCGAGACCACCAAGCAAGCCAAACTATCAAAGCCGACTCAGCATTGAAACTTCAAGCCAGTCCACGATCCACGTGGGGGGACCAAGGTCAGCAGAAACACGAATCAGAGATTGCCACGTGGCGGACCTAGACCCTTAAAGGGTCCACAGAAATTTATCGGGCTCACAGGATATTTTGTCTTTTCACCTAGCGACAAGAGTGCTGATTGGCGGTAGTGTGGGTGGCCGATCCACCGGTCCATGGGAACAGTAAACGTCGATCGATGTGGTGGTTTTTTGCGGTCAAGATCGGAGTCAGCATTTTTTTCGGTTGCTGTTCACTCCGATCGCCATTGGACGCAACGCTTGATTTTAGCTTGATTCATGGTTCAGAATATACTCTCGATGATGATCAAGACTCCAAAGCATGATTTGCGCCAGATTTCATCTATCAACGTGCGATCGAGGCCAGAATTTAATTCAACCGACTGGCTGATATGCATTCGATTTTGATGATTTTGGCCGTTGGATTCTATTTGAATGCCAGATTTCACCAGATTTACTAGAATCATATCAAAGCTATTTTGATCATAATTTTTTTTTTTTTTAATTCTTGTTTTTTTTTTTTTTTTTTTTTTTTTTTTTGTTTTTTTTTTTTTCTTTTTTAATTTCTGGTTTTTTTTTTTTTTTTTTTTTAATTTTTTTTTTTTTTATCACAAAAAAAATTTCTTTGTATTTTGATGTTATTAACCAGGGCTATTTAGTCCCATAGTTGCCTTTAGGAAAGAATATCCAGCCCTCCTAGCTCTATAAAAGGGATCTTAGGCCTCCAAAAATCAACATCTCCAATCAAGATGAAGCTTTGGTACAGGGAAAAGCTAGGCTATGGGTTAAAGACTACTTCGAAGCAACGAGTGTCGAGAAGAAGAGCCAGGCTTCTACACCATCTTTCTGCCAATACCGATCCAAGATCAGAGATCAGGCTATTTTATTCTTTTTAAATTTCATGTATTTAAATTTTAAAATTTTAATTAATAAAAATTTTATTTTTGTACTTTAATTTTTTGCTTTTTATTTTTATTACAATTTAATTTCTACACTTTAAATTATTGCTTTGCAAGTAGATGCTAAGATCTAACTAGTAGATCTTAGTACCAAGTTTAAATTTCTGCATCTTTTAATTTTTATTTTTAATCTTCCGACTTCACTTTTAATTCTAAAAACTCAAACTCTTTCCTTTTTCTTTTCAAAAAAATCAAAGATTTCAAATCTAAAAATACTACCTTCCCTGTGGATTCGACCCGACTCATTGCTATCTACGCATTTTCAATGATTTTAAGAAGTCAGATTAAACTGATAAACACGGTGTCTTAACGACAACATCACGTTCCTATCAGGGGTGCATCGTTCTTCTATATATTATTCCTCCTAAAATTATCCTACTACTTTTAAAAAGGATGATGCTCGAAAAGAAATTGATGATGACTATCAAACCAGTAGAACTTATGATTATGCTCTAGCTGAAATAATTTTATATTCTCCATACAATAGGGACATACAAGCTTTCCATGAGTGCTCCATCCTGACAGCATCCCATAAGTAGAAAAATCACTAATGGTTTACATCAATGCAGCCTTCATTATAAAATTCTGCTTCTTCGATGCATCAAAAGTATATATGCCATGGGACCATAAGAATTTTAGCTCATCAACACAAGGTCTTAGATATACATCAATGCTTCTACCAGGATGACATAGTCCAGGAATGACTAATGTAAGAAAGATGTTATATTCTTTCACGCACATCCCATACGAGAGATTGTATGGAGTAATAAAAATTGGTCAATATGAATAAGGGGCTACTATATGACTGAACAGTGTAAAGCCATCCATAGATTGATCTAGTCGGATATTGCATGATTTTTGAGTAAATAAAAGGTGGCAAGCATCAAATTGCTTTCATGCCTCACTGTTCGATAAATGACTCATCACATCGGAGTACCTGTGATTTTTTTCTTTGTGCCATCTCATTTGCTCGGCAGTATTCTTGGACAAGTAGAGCCTTTGAAGCATAGGAGTGAGTGAAAAGTATCGAAGAATCTTATATGGTATGCCCTTCTGATTTCTATCTCTTACGTTAACTTAAATCGGCTTTCACCGCATACATCATATGAGCTCTTTAGTTGGTCCTCCTTATAGAAAAGCATGCAATAATTATGGCATGCATCTATCTTCTTATATCCCATGCTTAATCCTTTCACCATTTTCTTTGAAGCATGCAAGCTTCCAACAAGCTTCTCATCTTTGGATAGCATCTTCTTTATTATTGCTATCATCCTATCATAACAATTGATCGTCATATTAAACTCGATCTTTAAATTCAACAACTCTGACATAACTGATAATACAGTGTGTATTTTACATTCCGACCATAGTGGTTCATCAACATCTTTTAGGATATGATAGAAATCACCGCTGCTAGTTTCCAGATCATCTTTCATATTCTAGTTAAATTCAGGATTGGCCACATCCTAAATCATGTCTACTATTCTATCTATGTCCCTATCCTACTCGCTTCAAACCCTTGCAACTTTCTCTCATGTCTCCCCATGCAGGTACTAATGCTTGTAGTTGGGCATAAATCCACTTTTATACAAATGGACAGCAATTATATTCCTATCAAATATGTCTGTTACAATTATAATGAGCCCATCCTTAATGTAAGAGTGCTACATTTTCAAAAGCAAAATTATAGAAGTACTCTATTCTCTTCCTATATTCAGTAGAAATCATGCTGCAACTACTCGACGGTCCATCCAACTATGATCCATGGGATACTATCTAAGAATTCTGCATATACATAAATATAAAGTAACTGCTAATTAATTATTTTATTATTTAAAATAGCTTACATAGTAAATACATCCTATCATCGACTAATAGGTATAGAAGATCCTATTTCATTGAAATACATTAACTCTATAAGTCAATTATAATAACAAAATGATATGCAATAGGGGCCAAAAATAATTTTGGCAGCATTTTTTCTTAGTTCTTTCAATGTACATGACTGAAAATATATGGAAAGAACTAAAGAAAAATGATGTCCAAATTTTT